>JAENRP010000117.1:2222-39941 GCA_024741835.1 Diplocarpon mali | reverse complement strand
CCCCCTAACCTACTCTCTTTCTACCTCGCTGTCGGCAATGAAACTAGATTCCCCCATCAGCATGTCGTTCGCCAGTGCTTCGCGTCGCTCGGGCTTCCGACATATGGCAAGATACAGCTTCGTCGCGCTGCTCATGGTCGCAGGCTTCCTCTACCTCCGCACAAACGCATCCTCGTTCACCTCGGTGCCCCAGTCGGTCGAGGTCGCGCCCGGCCATCTGACCCACGCTCCAGCTCCAGCTCCAGCTCCAGTGCCAGCTCCAGTGCCAGCTCCAGTGCCAGCTCCAGCGCCAGAGAATCCCCCCAGCGAGCCAGATCTCCATCCAGAGCCGTCTGGGGACGCCGGGCCAGAGAGCGATGCGACGGCGCCCGCGACTCCCCAGACGCCCGCGGAACCCGCCCCCGAGGACGAGATACCCATCCTGAAGCCCGTGAAGCCGGTGCACCCCATCCAGACGCTGATCGAGAAGGCGCACGCCGTCCACGACGAGCTGCTGAAGAAGGAGACCCACGACATCAAGAGCGCGGCCGCCGCGTACCGACAGAGGAGAGGGAGGCACCCGCCCCCGGGATTCGATCTGTGGCATAAGTTCGCCCAGGAGAACGGGGCGCTGATCGTCGAGGACTTCTTCGATCAGATCTACGACGATCTCGGCCCGTACTGGGGACTCCCGCCCTCGACGATGCGCAAGGAAGCCTGGGACCACGATATGACGATGACCATCCGAGACCACAAGGCCTCGGCCGGGAGCGAGTGGTTCTGGACGCGCATCTGGACCAACCTGACCCAGACGATCGAGCACCTGCTGCCGGACATGGACCTCGCCCTGAATGCCATGGACGAGCCGCGGATCGTGGTGCCCTGGGAGGACGTGGACAAGTTCATGGAGATAGAGAGGTCCACCCGCAGCATGCCTCCCGCGAGCGAGGTCATCACCGAGTTCTCGAAACTACCCGTCCGGCCAGACGCCGAGGTGGCGACGCGGCCCAAGGACTGGGAGGATACCAGTACGTCTTGATGCGATGATGGGTACAACGTCACCAGCTAACTTTTTTTTTTCTCTCTCTCTCTCCAGGACCTTTCTGGAATATTGCTTCCCGAGGCTGTCATCCCGAGAGTCTGGCGCGGACGTCGGAGCAGATGACGGACTTCTCGATGACCCCGCAGGTCTCCCTCGCACACACCCTCCCACATACCTACCAGGGCTATGTATCGAACTTCACCCTCGCGGCCGATTTCTGCCACCAACCGGACCTCCAGGGTCTCCATGGGATGATGATCCACCCGCTCTCCGTATCATCGACCAAGATCTTGTTCCCCCTGTTCGGCGGCTCAAAACTCGCGACCAACAACGAGATCCTCCTCCCGGCACCGATGTACTGGGCCAACGAGGAACGATTTTCCGGGGGTGACGACCACGGGGCGCCCTGGCTCGAGAAGCAGGACAAGGTGATCTGGAGAGGCGTGGCCACGGGGGGGAAATACAACGCCACGACCTGGCGAGGCTTCCAACGCCACCGCTTCGTGGCGATGACCAACGCCACCCAGGTCTCGGCCGCCGAGCATTGGACCGAGCACCCGAAGAACTGGGCCATGCCTCCCTCGACCTACCATCTCGCCGCACATGACGAGGGGAGACTGGGGGAGTGGGTCGGGGAGTGGGCCGACACTGGCTTCGTGGACCTGATGTGCTTAGCACCCGACCTCAACGAGACGATCTGCAGCTACATCGAGCCCACCTTCTCTCTCGTCAGCGGCGAGAAGATGGCGGACCAGTTCACCCGCAAGTACGTGCCCGACATCGACGGCAACTCCTTCTCGGGCCGGTATCGCGGGTTCCTGTTGTCGACCTCCCTCCCGATCAAGGCCACCATCTTCCGCGAGTGGCACGACTCGCGGCTGGTGCCCTGGAAGCACTTTGTGCCCATGGACAATCGCTTTGTTGACTTCTGGGGCATCATGCAGTACTTCCTCGGCTACGAGGGAGAGAACGTCAAGATCACGGGGCACGATGACCAGGCGCAGATGATTGCCGAAGCGGGACAGGAGTGGGCGAACCGGGTGCTCCGGCGAGAGGACATGCAGATCTACGTGCTGCGGCTGCTACTAGAGTATGCGCGGATCAGTGACGATCGACGGCACCACATGGGCTGGGTCGCAGACCTCGTCTAGCCCCTGGGCATGGTGCCTTTGTCGAGGTCTGTGGCGACGTGGCCCATCTCTCCACGCGGCGATGGGAAGATCGGCTCCGCCGCATACGATTGAGACACGCCGCAGATTTCGCTCGCAGGATGCGAAAGAGCAGCACGGCGTGCGTGCACGGCGTTTGGCGGGCGCGTAAATACCAGGAGCCAAAAGCGCGGCGGCGTTCCGGACGGGTTCGAGAAGCGGGGGACTGCCTAGCATCCTGTGCAGGCGCTGAAGAAAGCGGCACAGATCTGCCCGGGGCAATGTATCCCATATGTCTAATTGATTTCCTTGGCATCTACTACTGTTCTCGTGAGGGCGAGATGACGAGCGTCTGCACGTAACATCTGAACTGCGCGCACGCCCCTGGCTGGTGATATGGATGTATACACGTATATTTTGCCTCGATATATTAGCCCAAGGTCTGTATACTACGTAGCTAAAGCCTTGCAGACCCTAGAACCCTACTCGCCCTCGGAGTCGTAGCCGGAGTTGAATATCACCAGACACGGATTCTCTGTGTACTTGGTAGGCGGACGGGTACATTGCCGTCCTGAGGAGAGCCACTTATCCTGAAACTATGTAGCGTACTGTTCAGTGATGGGCTGGTTACTTGGAAAATTTTCTATTTATGCGCTATGTAAAAGCTATAGAGAAACGGTATGGCCAGTGTATCAAAGGCATATAGAAAGCGTATAGAAGGCGTACGAAAACTATTACAGCCTCTTATTGAACCACATAACCTTGTCGTAAAGCTGAAGCGGAAAAGGGACAATGTAACTGTTAGCCTAGAAGTAGCAGTCACTCACACTGCTTCGATCTAGGATCACGGTGAAGCCTGGCACTGTGGTTCGAAGACTCACGCTCTCTTTTGTTAGTAGGCTGCAAACCCATCTCTGTATATAGATATATATATAAATGTCATCAAGTAAACGGCTCCTCCACCACAAGGAGTTCTTCCTATAGGTTTTAGGAGAGAACCCAAGGCTCAGCACCTGTACTGGGACACAAGATCCGGCACCATCACCGGCGCGGTGACACACGCGTCAGACAAGATGAAGCACTCGGATGATTCGGAGCGAGGGAAAAACTTGCCTTCTCTATATGCATTACAGCTGTGAAATACCCACCTTGGGAATGCGTACGCACCGAGCTATTCCTCGGCGCTTTCGTACGGTCTGGTATCAACGATCTCGAGACAGAAGCCGTAGCCTGATCAGCCATCTGGAGAGTATCATCAGCCGTGCAACGTCTCGTAGGGGCCGGGGCCGCAAGCGAATGTAAACAACCGTACTCCCCTCCGTGTTACGCCCGCCCCGAGAACCCTCTGGTCCACCGGGGCCGCTGGTCGTAGCTCGAGCCATCCTCCCGTGGCAAGGGCAGCCGCCGCGAAGAAATACAACTTGGCGGCTCGGAAGCCATGCGATGCGGAGAGCCAGGACGCCGGCGCCGGGGCCGGCGCCGACATGCTGGGTACGTATCGGCGTCATGTGACAGACGCGTGACTGTGGCCTCCAGACACTGCGCGGAGGCTTGGCAGGCTCAGCTGAGTAGCGCGGACCAAGCAGAACCTCCGATCCAGAAAACAAGACAAGGCGGGAGAGACAACCATGGAGAAGAGTGATTTCCACTCCACCTGCGACGATTTCCAACCCAACCCATGGCTTGACTCCTCCGCTCAAAGTCCGCCTGGGTCCGATTGGCTGCGTCCGAGCTGCCAGAAAGGATAAACCCCGCCGCAGACATCGGGATACCGAAGTATATATGTCTCGCGACATCTCGGGGATCCCGCCTCTGCGCTCCATCCTCTCTTCCTCCGCCTGACGCAGAGCGTTGATGCCAAAGTCTCTCCATCTCGGGCTCCGAACGTCAGTACGCGCCGCCATTCCCGTCACGCGGCAGAGTCGACACTTCATCCTCCCCACGCTCGATCGCAAGCAACACATCATGGCCGGCGAGAAACAGGAGTCCGGCATCTACAAGATGGAGCAGGAGAATGGGACGTTCAAGCGCCAGGTGTCGTCCTTCAGGTCCTGGATCTCGTCGGAGCCCGGAGCGGACTTCCCCCCCGAGGAGGATCGATATGTGCGTGGACTCGCGCGGACAAACCTCCAAACCCAGACGTTGACTCTGACTCTTCCAGGTGCTCTACATCAACCTGGGGTGCCCGTGGGCATCCCGTGCGAATCTCGTGCGGACGCTGAAAGGTCTCGAGGGAGTGATCCAGATCGTGACCTTGGACTGGGAGCTGTTCCCCGAGGGCTGGTGAGAAGTCCTCCCCCAGGTCCCCCGAGCATCCCCAGCGCTCACAGGACCGCCTGTTAGGTCCTTCAACGGCCGTGACGGATCCGACCCAGCCGATCCTCTCTACGGCTTCACGCGCCTCTCCGAGCTGTACTTCAAGGCCGAGCCCGGGTACACGGCGCGCTTCACAGTACCCGTGCTGTGGGACAAGAAGAGGGAGACGATCGTGTCGAACGAGTCGTCTGAGATCATCCGCATGCTCTATTCCGCATTCGACGAGTTCCTCCCAGAGCCACTGCGCGAGAGCTCCAAGCCCAACGGGGGACTTCTCCCCCCGCACCTGCTGAAGGACATCGACGAGATGAACGACTGGGTCTACAACACCATCAACAACGGCGTGTACAAGTCTGGCTTCGCCGGCACCCAGGAAGGGTACGAGACCAGCGTCACGGCGCTCTTCGACTCGCTGGACCGGGTCGAGGATATCCTGGCGAAGAGCAAGGGCAGGTACATCTTCGGCGACCAGCTCACCGAGGCCGACATCCGGCTCTACCCGACCATCGCCCGGTTCGACGTGGCGTACCACACGCTCTTCATGTGCAACCTGAAGATGATCAGACACGACTATCCCCACATCCAAAAGTGGTTCCTCGGACTGTACTGGGATGAGAGCGAGGCGACGAGGGGTGCGTTCAAGAAGAGCACCAACTTCCACGCGGTGAGCCCCAGGGCTACGATTTGAAGAAGAAAAAAAGTGCTGATGCCGTGGACAGATCAAGAACGGGTACGCACGTACGCCTCGGAAACAGCACGTTCCGCTGGGGCCAAAGGTGACCATCCCATCCTTGTAGCGGCGTGGCGCGGGGAGCTCAGGATGCAGGTTGTCGATTGCCTCTGGGCCCTGGCCACGTTCTCCGCGTACTCCAGGGCTGGGATTCTGCACGCGTGATGTTTGGACGATCGGAAATGACTTGGTACGAGATGCAAGAAAGAAGAAGATGATCAGCCCGCGATGGCAATCCCGAGGGCACGCGATGCATACGCGGAGAGTCTGTAGCTAGCTTCAACGCGCGACAATACGAGCATCGTGTTCTGTTTGCACTCTTTGATAGAAGCCCACCGCCTCACCCAGTCGTCCTGCACCAAGTTCTCGTGCCACCCGAGAGCTCGCAAGACCGCCGACCGCCACCGAATCAAGCCAATGCTTCTCAGACCAGCAGCCGCACAGTCACATTCCGCTCTGCAACCGGGCCCCTCCACTCCCCCAAACCTGGCGACCAGTGCCGACGATCTAGAACTCTCCCGGGTCCGCGCCGCAGAGCTGGCCGTGCGGTCCAGCGAGGCCAGGCGGCATCGACGACACTGGTGCTGTCGGTTCACCGGGACGGTGAGGCATAAGACCGACAGAGGCTCCCATCGGATTTTTTGGTCTCATCTGTAGGGAGAATAGCCTACAGGGCCACTACATTCTCCTCAACCAAGGCTGTAGCTAAGGCTAGGCTAGGCCACCCACGTCATGTGCTTACGTAGATACTCCGTGACTTGTACACTGATTGCTACAAGTACCTACCCAAGCTACACTCCATAGGCATCCGTTATCCCGCGGGATGGAGTGACAAGAGCAGCGGTATATATACACGCCCGGTAGGCTGAGAAGAGACAAAACAAAATAAGAACAAAGAATCAAGACGAAGAGTGGAATCAGTAGATACAGACATGAGATGTAAACAAAAAGTTGAAACAAAAAAAAAGCAAAAAAAGAATATAAACACAAACACCCCCCTCCCTTCCTCCCCCTCAAAAGAAAAACACCCGTATCCTCGAAAAACAAAGCACACAACACCCAGCCCCCGACCCCCCGCCAACCCGCGCGCGCCGCACAGCGCCACCCCCCCGAGGCAGCAAGGCGACTTGACTGCGACCGCTCGCTCCGAGCTGCTCGCCCCGACGAGTACTGGACAGAGCCGTTCGCAGCCACGCATTCGCCGAAGATCCTCGAGCGTCATACGTATATTCATATATACATATACGTATGCAATTATATCCAGACAGCAGGTCGGACCCGCAAGAGATCCCTTGTGCGCGAGAGTGGGAGCAGGGCGGAGGAGCCGAGCCAGACCGTCAGCGCCGAGAGAGAGGCCCCGCGAGAGCTCGCCCCTTGCTCGGCTCCAGTCGGCGACGCGTCGGGGGCGGCTGGCCTGTCCCCGCGGCTATGGTGACATCGCCCCGGCATTCGCTGCGCGGCTTCCAACACGGACGAGTCTGAGATTAATGCAGTGGCAACTTGCTGGCGGGCCCTTTTTTTTTGACTTTCTTTATGAATTCTTCATTCGACATCAAGTGGGGAGAGGTAGTGACCAAATTCTTCATTCGACATCAAGTGGGGAGAGGTAGTGCCAAATGCGATGCAGGAGACGAGTCCGAAAACGGGCTTGAGAGTAAACACCGGTAAGCGACTTGTAGGTTCAGCGAAGCAGGAGAACACGGCATTCACGGACAAGAACGTCAAATTTGACCGGTGGCTAGTTGCACAGAGAGCGACCGCATTCAATATTTGCCAAAACAATGACCAGCTATCTACATGTACTCCAAACCAAAACTTTTCTTTCCCTTTCATAGTCTCACATACGAGGTCGATACTCAAGTGTATCGTGGATCCATCAAGGTCAAAAATCGAGAAGAATTCAGGCCTCGCACTCATCTACAACAGCTGAAGCCGACGCCGAAGCCGACGAGGAAACAGTGCTGGTGCTTGAAGTAGAGGCAGAACCCACAGGCAGAGAAGCAGACGCCGAGCCGGAAGGTGGCGAGCCGGAGGGTGGAGGGCCGGTGTGGTTACCACCTGGTCCACCACCCATGCCGCCGGAAGAGTTCGAAGCAACACCTCCGCTCTCGTAGAGAGTGGCGGCGGCAGTGAGAGTCTGCTGGTTTGTGAGGTCGATGCCGAAGGCGATCCAGCCAAACACGCCGGATGAGACATCAGAGCCAAGGAGCGAGTACTGAACCACGGGATCAACGGTAGCGGCCTCCTCGGCAAGGATCTGATCTGCGGAGTTGAGCTTCAGTTCTTGGGTGTTGGTGTTGTAGGGCGCAGTGAGTTCGACTTGAGATATGAGGTCCTGAGCGAAGAAGAGCTGGCCGACGTGCGAGACGTAGCCGCCTGAGTAGGTGCCGTTGTCGTGAAGGGTGCCGTTGAAGTGAGCGAGGACATGGATGTGGGTAGCGCGGCCTGTGTAGTGACCAGGGAAGATGGTGGTGAATTTGGCGACACCTTCATCGTCAGTAGGCTGCAGACCGCGCAAGAAGGTCTTGTCCAGATTAGACAGGTCGGTTGAGTCGCCGTTGCCCGAGCTGACGATGCCAGAGTAGACTCCGGTGGAATTGCAGCCCCAGATCTCAACGTAAGCCGCGGGGACAGGCTCGCATGTGTTAACGTCGATGACTTGGGTGTCGAGGATGAGCTCGACGCCCTCCTGTTCCTCAGAGAGGTCCTCGCGGACGTACTCGCCGGAAACCCAGTACGGGCCTTGAGTGACCTCTGGAGAGAGGATGCAGGAGCTGTTGCCCGCGAAGAGGATGGATGCATCGGTGGTGCTATCATATGATGTATTGGACAAGTGAGAATCAGCCAGGACCTCGGTCACGTCTCGGGCCTTCATGTAAGGGGCGTCTGCGATGCGAAGGTCAGTATATATTGATCAAGCGACGGAGCGACAGCGACGCACCCTCTGGAATAGAGCGCTTCTTGCGAGACTCCTTGACAGTAGCAGCGCGACGAGCGACGCTTGACTTGTCTATGCCGCGGGCTTTCAGCTTAGCCGAGCAGTGGCTGAGATCTTTCTTTGCGTGTTGCATGTAAGCAGCTCGCTCAGCAATCTCTTCCCCGATATCATGACCGGGATGGGCGAAGACGTTGGTGCTAAGCACGCTCAGGACGACAAGCGAAGTGGTGAACTGCATGGCGACTGAAGATGCGACAGGTCGAATTGCAGGTATTGATGAGAGATTCGTGGACTCGGGGACAGATACGATTTTGCAGAGCAAGTCAAGATCCAAGCGACGGAAATGTCGGAAAAATAGGCGCAGGAAAAGGGTAGGTGAGATAAGAGAGAAAAGAAAGGTTCGATGAGGATGAGAATGAGGATGAGGATGAGGATGAGGAGAAGACCTACAGTACCAGGAGACTCTGATATACATACACATATGCAGAGGAACGAGTTCAACTTGAAGCCGCGACGATGCCCCAAAGGGGGGTATGTCGGTATGTTCGTCCAAGCATCGCTACCTGTCATGAGTTTCAAACCACGAAATTACCATCGGCCGATAGTGTATGATGGGGTCGGGTGAACTCCTAGAGTACCCAAGTATACGTAAGTAGACTGGTGTTTCGCCTAAAGCCATGGATGCCCACCGCCGCAACTACGGTTAGCTTCATGCGGTGACTATGATTGGGTCACGACACGGACATAACATCCCAAGCGGACTGGCTTGAGAGACAGTGTGCGCGTCTCTGTTGTTAGCCTCGCCGCCGCCGTCGCTGACATGTCGTCGTCCCTTATTGACTTGCCGGCGTTCGATGGCTCTTGTGGCTGGTGATTAGCCGAGACAGCGGATCCGGGCAGACAGTGGACGCGACACTTGTTTTCAAGTGGACGCCCGCGACCGATCGGCTCTTGAACAGCACTGCGCTCAATCTGGGAACCAGACCAGACGTAATGCGATGTCCCGACTGATCGTGGTGTTTATCGAAGCTTAGCATCGTTGCATTATCTTGCTTTTTCTTCGTCGTGGAATGATATCCGGGCACAAACGGCGTCAGAATGCTTGAGGGCGATCAGTCCCGACCCGGGGGTCATCGATCGACAAGCCAGACCCCAATCTACCACGGCAAACCAACGGGCCCAGAGTTGCAAGCAAAGACGACGAGTGCTTGCACGAGTCGGAAGCTTGGTGTTCTATAAATAGACTTGACCAGGACAGGGTGGCTGTGCGGTAATCACGTTTTCAGGTTATACTTGCTCAAGAAAAGCCGTCCAAGAACTTGATGCAAGCATCCACACTATAGAAGAGTAAGGAGAGACCTCAGCATTTTCAGGCGACCAAGGGAGAATGTGTAGCGATGCTCAATCTAACAAATATAGTGGAGGGCAATTTTGCGACCTCACCTCAAGTACGCTCAATATATCTCCCGAGTTGGACGGCCACTCGCACACCCTGCACGCCTCATTAGCAAAGAGCAGGAGATGAATTCGCAATGCGGACACATCATACAATCGCACTAGGGCCAGTCAGTTTCAACATCTGCATCCGTTGATTGCGTGGCGACCTGCAGTAGTAAAGGTTGATCCCTCGTTATGGATCGTGCAATAGCCCCCTCCACAGAGTTTACACATGAGCTGCGTGAGCTGGATGCAAGTATCACACTGCCGAGGTCAGCAGGAGTTGTCTGGTGAGTTGAGAGTACTCACGTTGGGGCCGCATTCGAAGCAACTTCGAATTACTCCCGGCTGCCGACGCGTCAGTGTCATTTTCGTCACAGAAGAAATTGCTGCTGTCCTATGCGCTGTGAATCGATTAACCCCACATCCCATTGCTACCAGCGCCCGACATCATTTCCAAGACAAGACAATGTTCGACGCAAAGACACATATGTACCTTGAGCTTCTGATCGGACCGAGCGATTACATCGGCATTCTCCAGGAATCTGGAAGGACCCGATATGGTCTCTGGGACTTGGTAGCAATCCTCGCACCACCATCTATGACAACTTTCGCAGAATCGGTCTCGAAGACAGTCCATACATCTCAACAAAAGTTTGTCCTTAAAGAGAGAGAATGGGGCCTTGGCCGCTTTTGCCGTCAAGTTGTGAAGAGGAGGGGGAGCCAGCAGTGGAAATCTATTCGGGGAGGAGTAGTTGAATTTTGCAATCCCCTCGGGTGCCTTTCCGCAGCTGGAGCAACCACTAATTGAATGGGTAGCCACTCGCGATGAGAGATGGGCACCTTCGCTTCGATACCACGGGGTGTGTTGCTTGCTGTCACTCGTCCCGGGCGAGTGACGGGGACCATTGCAGACTACAGCGTCAAAACTGATAAATCCATGGCAAGAAGACACAGTGTTTGCCCAACCAAGCGATGGAGTTTTGGTGAGGACCTTTCCCCCAGCCTGGTACCACCTGTCTGCACCACAGGCTAACTCATTAGCAAGAATATCTCCAGATTTCTGATTCCACTGGGCTCCAATCTGGGCCCCTGGCGTAGAAAAGACTCCTCCATCTGCCGCCCATATATCAGCCGGCCCTGCACGGGGAAATCTGGGAATAGGAGGCGTATCTCTCGCCCCGAATATGTATAAAGCATGGAGTTTTGGATCGGCTGGCCTCGAGGGTCGCACGGCGTAGATCAATGCTTGCTGTAGCTTCCGTTCATTCAAATTCTGGACCTCGCGTATAGAAAGTATGCGGACGTTAAAGCTGGGTTGGAGGATAATCTCAGATAGCATGTCGGAAGTGACTGGGAGTCCGTCTAAGATCAATGTCTGTATATTTTGGAGGATGTCTCGGCGCCGTAGGATATTAAAGATGCCTTGTAGAGGCCCGCCATAAAAGCTGGGAGGCGTTAGAATGGTGCTTCGCTTAGAAGTAAACACTTACTCGTCCTCCGTCACATTCTCGTCTAGCTGAACATTGCGCCACACCTCGCCACCATGGTAGATTGCCTGAATTTCAAACTGCGCAGTCTTGATTTTGGTCAAGTCGAGATAGCGGAATACACGTGGAGTTTCTCGAATCAGGGATCGAAAAGATTTGGCAGTAGCTTCCAGAGCAAAGAGGGCGGGCAGCGGTAAGTACGGTGTCGTTTGGTCTAGTACTAGAGTGTTCGAGAGCAGCTGCAGTAGTGATACTGGCAGAGACGTATCTTTGGACGCTATTTCCAGACCAGAATCCATAGCATTCAGAAGGGGAGTTGTAAGCGAAGGTGTCGAAGAACGAAACTATGGAATTGAGGATATACTGCCGACGTGAAAGGAGGAAGACGGAAGGTGGGGTGTACCAATGCTTGGCCTTGACAGCTCACGTGAATCGTGACAATATGCACTAGTATTTAAGCTTAAATCTTATCGCTTATCGCCCGGTGATGCGGTTCTCGTTGCCTGTTAGTAATCAGGTAGGCAGATACCTACAGGTAGTTAGGTATCTTCGAGAAACAAATCTGACAAATTGATACCACAGCCACCACCGCAACCAGCACCACAACTTCGTACTTATATTCTCTCTCTATGCTTCCTTTATTCTTCTCATGCCGCGGAGTTCAGTGCAACTTGACATAGCATACATAGCTTACATAGTCTCATGAACTTCTGACACCCGCATCCGCGTCTCAAGATGGCCACGCCAGAAATAAGTCTTGCCTGGTCCGGCGTCTTCAAATTGGCATCTCCAACCAAGATCCTCCCTGGCGACAAGATAATCCTCCCCCAGTCTGCCCTGGAACAACTCCTTGCCGCCTCAAAAGTAACATCCACCTCCTCGAATCGACCCAACGCCCCCGCGTTTGATCCCTTCAACCCCTACTCCCTTGCGGCCGCCAGAGCAGAGCAGGCGGAATGGCGCGACTCGCAGCAGCAGCTTCCGCATCCTCTGACATTTCGCCTGGTGAATCCGAAGAATGGTAATTTGGTGCATGCAGGTATACGAGAGTTCTCGGCGGAGGAGGGAGAGGTGGGCTTGAGTCCGTTTCTGCTGGAGGCACTGGGGGTCTCGCATCCGCCGGGTAGGAAGATGGTGGAGGTTCTGGGCGCGGGTGATGGGGAGGGACCGGGTGCCCCTATCGACCTTACGGAAGATGAGCCTGTGGAGGAGCTGGCGCAAATCACGGTCCATGCGAATCAACTGCCCAAGGGAACATATGTGCGGTTGCGGCCATTGGAAGCGGGATATAACCCAGAAGATTGGAAGTCTCTCTTGGAGAGATATCTACGAGAAAATTTTACGACGCTCACAAATGGGGAGATTTTAACGGTTCGAGGCGGAAAGTCGGAGGAGTTCCGGTTTTTGATCGACAAGTTTGCGCCCGAAGGAGATGGAATATGTGTGGTTGATACCGACTTGGAAGTCGACATTGAAGCGCTGAATGAGGAGCAAGCCCGAGAAACAATCAAGCAGATCATGGCGAAATCTCAGAGAGCGCCTGGAACGAATGAGGGGAGTTCTATTGGAGGGGAACTGAGTATCTGGAAGCCAGCGGCAGGACAAGTACTGGACGGAGATTATGTGGACTATCAACTACCTTCGTGGGACCGAACACAAGGGATTGAGATCGAGCTAACGACTGAAGAAGGAGAACAACTGGAACTATTCGTCAGTCCTTACTCGCCCCGTCAGAGGGCCAGACCACGAGAGGATGAGCACGTATTTGGAGACTTTAGTAACACATCTTCGAGGCGGATCAATATACCGGCTAAGAACGTGGAGTTGGAAAATGCGGACGCTCTGTACGTTTCGATATTTGCACGGCCCTCCCCAGATTCCGCAAATGCTGGCCCGCATAAGTTTTCCATCGGCATCAAATTGGCCCCAAAAGAAGCGCTGAACGGCTCGACCACGAAACCAATCGTCCTAGATGACTTGGACAAGGACACAGAAATGCACAGTACAGACGAAGATCAATGCAAAAATTGCCAGCAATGGGTTCCAAAACGAAGTATGATGCTGCACGAGAACTTCTGCTTGCGGAATAACGTCGTCTGCCCCCACTGCTCCAGCGTCTTCCAAAAGAAGTCGCAGGAATGGGCAAACCACTGGCACTGCCCCCACGACTCCTCACACGGCAACACCCCAGCATCCAAAACCACACACGACACGATCTTCCATACTTCCTCCCAATGCCCAAGTTGCGTCTACTCAGCATCTTCTCTCCCCGCCCTAGCAACGCACCGCACCACTCTCTGCCCTGGGAAGCTTATCCTCTGCCAATTCTGCCACCTAGAAGTCCCACAAGAAGGCGACCCTTTCTCGCCCAGCGCCGAATCGCTAATCTCTGGCCTGACAGCGCACGAACTCGCCGACGGCGCCCGAACAACAGATTGCCATCTCTGCTCACGCATTATCCGGTTACGAGACATGGTAACCCATCTCAGGCACCACGAACTCGAGAAAGCAACTAAGTCCAAGCCCGAGATCTGTCGAAACGCGAATTGTGGACGCACTCTCCATGGCGTGGGCAAGAACGGAGAAATAGGCGCGGGGAGTCGCATGGGACAGGGCCCAGGAAATGACTTGGGATTGTGCAGTATATGTTTCGGCCCGCTATATGTCAGTATGCACGACCCCGAGGGCAAAGCTATGAAGCGCCGCATCGAGCGTCGATATATCTCCCAGCTCATCTCCGGCTGCGGCAAGACATGGTGCAGGAACGAGTTCTGCAAGACCGCCAAAGCGAAATTGGGGTCTTCGGCTGCGGTCCCGACGGCACAGCTTGCGCTGCTGATGGTGAAACCCCTTGTGGACGCGGTGGCCGATAGAAGCACGAGCATGTACTTCTGTGTAGATGAAGGAAGTGGGAAGAGGCGGGCCCTGGCGGAGATGCTGGCTGCTGAGGGCGTGTATGAGCTGGAGTGGTGTGTGGCGGGATGTGAGGCTGAGAATGGGTATTCAGAGAAAGTGAGGACGTGGCTGAGCTATTGGGCACCACAGAGTAGTTGAAGGCTCTCACTACGCAGATGAAGATTCTGGGTGGGTTGAATTTTGCATTGCGTTGCATGACGGGGGTGTTGCGTCACGGATGCTTTTCAATCTAGTTTCAGATGTATGGATGGTTTATGAAATTTACCAGCAGAAAATTAGAGGCTTAGATACATCGCATTTTGCTCATAGTCACAGACGGTTTTCGATTTGAGTCAAATTAAACCAAATAGAATGAGTGAGAACCGGTTGTAAATAATCCAGCCCGTGATTTGCAGGCGTGGTATTTCCCGCGCTCTACATCTCTAATTCTGCTCCTGATCTTTCTCCTGACCTTCTGATACATGTTTTTTTTTTTCGCGCTTCGCCTCTGGCCTCCACAGCCATAGCATTATCAACTTCATTTATTTTTGATTCATACTCAGACATTTAAAATGATTAGGTAATCTAGCTTAGTGGACTTCATTTTGCTGCTTGACTATGCAGTTGGTTATTCGTCTATTTTTAATTTTCTTTCTTCTTAAATTATATGTGTAAATAAATACATATGTGTGTGTGTATTTCTATATAATTCAAGAAATAGCAGGTTCAAAGATACAGTTATCTCTACATCATATAGTCACAAATCTGTTTGCCACTTATCGAGGTTTTATATACCATTTCGAAGAAGTCGATTAATGCATCCTCTGTGCATGACAAAGTAGTTCAACCCGTTTACATCATGTAGTCGCGGCAGTGGTCGATCAGTCAAGGCTAGCAAGGGAATCAAACTTGAAATGCTATTCTACATTTTGCAGTCGTGTGCCTCGCCACAAACTTCGATTTCCCACTATACTCCAGGCAAAACTCTCCGTTGAATAGGTCAGCTCCTCATCATTCTGGAATTATCCTCCACTTATCATTCATCTATCGCTGTAGCCTACAGACTATACGATAGTCTCTTTTCCAAATCGAGGAATCAGTTTGTAATGGAAGTGCAAAAAGGCTCAAAGTATTCCAGGGGCTATGGTGAATCAGATCAAACAGCCCTCGGCAGCTTGGAGTAGCATCATCCACTTCATGAACAAGAGTGTTCACAAGCTTCATTAACTGTGTGACGCGTGTTCTTAATCTGTAAAGGCCTACTAAATTGCTCAATTACTCAATAAAAATATGCAGTGATAATACTCGGACAATAGTTATCTCTGGTGAGCAAATTGTGTAATACACGCGAGTCAACAACCGATTTGAATGCCTCTCTTCTAAAAATGCGAAGGGCCTCTAGACCAAAGACATACATTCTTGCATGAAAAACTACTGGGTAATAAGAATAGTATCGCCTGCTCAAAGTGTTATCCCCGCCTTGATAATCCGAGTCGCCGATAGTAATTATCAAGCAAAGTGGCTATTCGCTTAAATCGTTCAAATCAACATCCCCCCTTCACGAGATCAAAAAGAAAGTTGGCACATGTTTTTTTATTCCTTGTTCAGGCGCCACTCTCTGTTAAATCATGTTTCATTTTCTTTCTCAGAGAAAAATCTATTTATATCTTCATCGCAGGTTCCGATTTTCTCCTCTTGCCATCTTTCCCCATGTAAAATTTTCGCCTTCTTTAAGTACAATGCTCTCTATCAGAACTTATCTCCACACGGTTCCTTTAAGAACGGATCACCTCCCGGCATTGCGACATGTTAGACAACCAGGAATCCGCCACTTCAAATGCTCCCAAGATTCGGCCGGACGCAGTATTTCTTAGGCGCTGACTTCCGGACTCGGAAATGTATAGTGGGTCTGTTCGGGTTTTGAAGCTGTACCAGGTACGACTTCTATTTATTGAGTGGGAACTGGAATCTAATATTGGCGCGTACAGCATTGAGAGGGAAGCTTGGCTGTGGAAGATCAGGAACATGTATCGGTTGGGATGCGGTCAGCTGTGATAGTTTTCTTGGGCGAAGCTCTCGAGAGCCCGAATACATCTCGGGTATCGTCTGATAGACTCCCCGTGGACTCAACTTCTCGACGAACTGCTGCCGTAGCGGCAGGGCTGTACGCGGGAGGTTTGTATTTCGTCTCCCAGCTTTGGTGTGATGGAGCATCGTTTGCCATAGCATTATCTGTATACGATTCTTCGGAGTCCACCTTTCTAAGTAGCATATTGGGACTTGTTAGATTGATCCCGCGGGCTGCTACCCGAGGGAGGAAAGTGTACCCCGACGGTACGCCAGTGATTTGACAAGAATATCATCAAACACAGATTATATCAGGTATCCGTTGCGCGTGGCTTGAGACGCTGCAACTTCTTGCTCTGACTTCTTTGAAGCTCAGGATCTGAGTGGGCCATCTAGGTGCGGAGTATCTGTAAATCATAAGAAGCACTTCCCGCGAGGTAATTTGTGTCAAGCTCACATATTGACAAGCTCAATCAAAGTTTTGAGCGGGACATGCTGTCCCCGAAATCTTTAAAGCAAGTCGTCAATCTCATCTTCACTCCACACATTCCTAGCGCTTTTTTTTTTCCCATGTGTTACACGATTTCCTCGAAGTCGGCACTACTGCATGTATCTTAGTATACTCCTCCAGCTTTGAAATAAGACGTTACAATCAGTATTAATTGTGCTGAAATCCCGAAAAGAAACAATCTTGCCCTCAGTCGAAGTCTCCCGAAGAGCAAAGCTCTGCATTTGAGTCAGAGATGCCCTGATAGCCGTGCATACTGAGCGCATCTCGGCTAGCTTGCGATCCAATTCTGGGTATATGACTGAGAAATTACCGAGTAATAATGGAACTTTGAGGCAGGTTCCTGTGGTAGCTGAGATGGTCGAGGCGAGCAAGAGAGTGTCCATTTTCCACAAGGTGTTGTGAATATTAGAAGCAGGTGGAACAACAGGATTTCTCTCATGCCTCAAAGAAAAAAGGAGAATTGGACTTATTCTGATTGTCTTCTTTCTTCAAGTCGGAGTGGGAGGGTGACTAAGACATTTAGCCGCTGCGAGCCACCTACTAGGCTGGAGGGGACAACTGCGTGAAAGTGCAACTGGTGAGCCTCGCCTCTTGACAAATCTAATTTCTTCTCGTATCTTGAAGCCTCATCTGATCCAATGCCGCGAGCGTTCAAACAACGTAAAGCCTTGAAATAGATACTACTCCCGCTACCGTTGTTCTTCCCATTCTAGCTTATGAACACCACGTAGCCTTTGCTGTTGGCCCCTGTTGCCTTTAAAAGCCCTCTACCCTTCATCTTACCCTTGCTGAGAAGCGAGGATCTTACAGCGGACTAAGTCAAAGCTCTGCGTGATCAGGATGTCTTCATCTGAAGAGGAGTCGGCCAGATCGTCGAGTTCTTTAGCCTTCCGTCCCCATGTTGTACCGGTGCTGAACTTGTATAAAGCCAGCTGTCTTCAAAGCCTGTTACAAGGAGAATTCATACCATGGGCGGCTTTTGGTGGCCAGAGAAGCATTGCGAACTGAGTATGCTGTTGTTGCTGGTAGGTGCCAACGGCAGACTAGTTGACTAAAGAAGAAACATGTCATTTGTTGCAATAGCTTAATTCTTTTAGATTGGTGTGTAGATGCAATGTGGTGCAGAGGGTGAAGTCGGATCCGCGTTGTGGTGTGGAGGTGGAATTCGAAATAATTAAAAGGTCTTAGATCTCGGATACTAAATATATCTAGCAATATCACGTCGACGCGTTCAGACAAGCGTTACCTCGAGTGAATATTCTGGATTCTCTCCCCTTTTTATATCCCATTTCAGTTCTAAACTACATAGGCATGAGCGGGAAACGCTATATTCGGATTATGCACAAGGAGAAATAGTACAAAAGCTCTTTGAAATAAGTCTTTAGCCTGTCACGCTTATGAAGAACCCCGAATTCTTGTATAAGGGTCTAAGTTAAACCTTAGTCGATAGCTATTTCATTTAAGTCTTCAGCAAGTACATTCTTAAAAAGCCGCCTGGGCAAATAGAGTCGCCTCAGAGCCACCTGTTATAAGTGGAGCTCTCCTTGCTAATAGCGGCTATACATGATGATATTAGGTGTCTTATCAGTAGGTGGCGGCTTTTAGTTGTAACACTTCTTATCGACTTTAGCTATTGAAGAGATTTTACTAAAAGCTATATAGCTTCGATGTGTTTTTTCCTCTCTTCCTTTTCCTTATATACTATAACCTGCCTTACTCCGCCTTATATCTATTACTAAGCCCATCCTACAGTTATAGATAAACATCTAATTAACCCTAGAGTATATTAGGTAGAGGTCGAAAGTAGAAGGTACTTGAAGAAAAGGTAGTAATTTCTTTTTAAAAAAATTCGAAGCCTCTGAGAATTTTAGGCTTTATTCGTCTTGGGGCTTGATGTTCCGCAGTCGGAAGGACTCAATCTGAGCTCTGCATACTTTTTAAAAAGAATCAAAAGAATCCGCAGGTTCGGAGGAGACACCGCGTACAGAAATTGAGCCATCTTCCTCTATTCTTGATTATTTTATAAATCTGCAACGCAGCTTCGAAAACGGTGTATGTTTTTGTAAAATAAACTTCACGCTATTAACTGATTAGGACTATCAATCTGAGTAGGTTTTGTAAAATTATTTTTCTAAGCTACTATTTGTCAGAAAAACGATTACATACAATTGTCAGCTATTGCAATTGCTAATGATTTAAGCAAATATGATTAGGTATGCTAACTGAATGCAAATTGAAAAATATATTACAACTACTAGGTTTTTTTAAAAATCGAGATTTTGACAATCCGCTTTGTAAGAAATCTCAAAATTCGAAGGTTTGACTTCCGACATCAGTTTGCGACAACCGTCAGATGAATTTTCGAACCAAACAGGCCCTGATACTGATACGCCACGTGTTGTACGGCAACTAACTTTTCGTTTCGTTTGCTGGAACGACAAAGTCGACGCAGGACTCGTATGTCTGCTTCGCCCCAGTTCCAAACCAAAACCACTGCATGACCTGAGAGGTATCAGCGAAGTTAGAATGCAATCGATCAAGATGACGTACACAAGCACCAGCCACTGAGCATTCAGACCCCAGATCAGACGGAACCGTGACGTTGAAGTTGGTATTGTTTGCAGGCAGGGTGTCGAGTTTCTCATTGGCGTAGCTTTTGAAACTGATCAGCGGTGCTCCGATCGCAGTGTTGGTCGAAGTCTTGATGATTGAGACATTCTGGAGAATATCAAAGTTAACAAGTGCGTCGTTCACTCTCTTTTCGGAGTGAGGGGGATGTCTCAGGGCAGGACTGGGCCTCGAGACAGTGTGAGGTGGAGGACATAGAATCTCTGAATATCTTACCATTGGTCCTTCGTGCGGAATCGGAAGGACAGCGCGCATGTTCACAACCTGACCCGCGGTGAAGTTCTGCACATTCGCCTGGTTATCCCCAAACTGCTGACCGCGGCAGAGGAAAACGTTGCAGGCAGTCGAGTTGAAGTTCGGGATCATCGCAGCAGCCTCGGGCATATCTTCGATGTGACTTGTGTTGTCAGCCCTCACGAGTGCAGAGACCGAAGTGCCGCATGCGGCATCCATGGCTGGACCGACTGCTCGGGTAGGAGGGGACGTGATAGCCCCATGGGCGAGAACTGTAGTAGCGAGAGCAGCGAGGCCGAGGATCGAAGCAGAAGAATGCATCGCGAGATTAAACAGTGACCAGCACAGCGAATAAACGAGACAAAAGGAGCGGTGATTTTTGAGAACGCAGAACCTACCTAGTTTGTAGAAAAAGAGCGGGTGTGGATTTGATTTATACCATCTGAAATCACCCGCAACTGAACTCAGGCGAAGTTTTACGTTACCTGAACTAGGAGCGGTACTTCAACTGCATTGAATGCATCGATATCCTCTTCGGAGAATACACACGACAGAATCGGTGTCCAAGCGCGCGATAGGGAGATTCCCGAGATTTGGATGCGAATGAGGCTTCTTCGTCCAGCCGAGACGTCTGGCGTTTCTTGGTGGCGTGCCAAGGCGTATCAGACCCTGCGTATCGGCAGATGGAACAAGGGACAAACACCTCGTAGCACTGAGATATCACTCTTCAGCTCCGCAAGATATTTTGGTTGGGGCCCCGGTTGTTGTGTTGCCTTCATCGCGATATCATGCGGCCGGTAGATCTAGCCTCGCTTAAGAAGGGTCGGGATCATAGAGTGTCGTGAAACACTTGACAGCGACCACCCTTTGGGTTCAAGGAAGTATTAAATTCGCATCCGTGTTAGTATCGGCAATCATTCCTTCCGGTGGCTCCGGAATTCTTGACAAAGCGGGGATCAGTTTTTCTGGAGGATTGTTTACTTTCGCATAGCTAAGCGAGCATGCTCATGCTGTCGTCTACCAATAAAACGATAAACCTGATTTTGGAAACAGCCACCAGTGATACGAAGAGCACCTTTTATTTCTGTGGGTAAGAAAAACTTTCTTGGGGAGGAATGTAGCAAATATCATAACTCGTATAAGCCATTGATAATCCAACTACTCCTACTTCCGTTGATCTTGGACCAGAAAAAAGACACCATGACCTATATCAAGTCTTACAATATGTCAAAGCCGCCCCAGGTCCCCAATGTAGAGACTAGGTCACGTAATTCTCTACCTCCCTAATTCAGACCATCAGTTCTCCCCCACTAATCATCACTGCTCTATTCTATCCTCTCCCATCGCCACCCTTCCCATTACCACTCCTCCCAGCCTTCCTTTCCGAATTCCACGACCCGAAAGACTATGTATTTTCACCCTTAAAACTCAATGGTAATTGCATTTGATCGTTCAAATAAGTAATACAAGTTTCAAACAAACTAATTTTGGAAAGCGTCTCAATAGTGGGAGAAAGTATAAGATGCTATGTAATCATTGGAAGATGGCAATTTATTGATACGAATTGGCTATTACTAGAGAAACGCAGAGTTATGAGCCAAATGCATGTTTCGGTTTCGGTTTCTGCGAGTAACTGGTCAGATACATTATACAGTCAGGCATTTCTTACCTGAATAACATGAATTTTCGAAGTTCAAGTTTCTTTTCCAAAAATCAAACTCATCAGTCTGCTTATCAGGCGCGATTATCGTCGTACTCATTCACGTTGATAGCTCACTCGGCTCTGGCCGCGCAGCACTGTCTAGCTTAACAGGTATATCTGTTGTCAATCGTTTATCATATTTCAAAATGAGGTCATTCAATTTCAGCTGTAGGAGCTTCGGGTGATGTTTTATTATGACGAATTTTCACTGGATTGTTTATTTGAATTATGAGATCTCATTCTGAGCTCACCCACAGCATTTATCCCCCCGTGCATGTTAACTCACTCGATGCTGAAGTACTTTGGCCTGAGGTATCTGCTACGAATAATGACAGGTCAATAGCTGCAAGAGCTCGATGGGAGGAGGCGGAGACCTCGAGAAACTTGTTATCTTTCAAGTACAATTTCGTAATTCTTCTCCCAGTGTAAAGAGCGAATGGTCCATCAGTTGAGTCAGTAGGCCCGGTCGCTTCTAGATCGATCAAATCACCCCGAGCACATTGCCCGATAGTGTTTGGGTCGTCTCCGGGTGAAGATTCTCACTGCTGTTCCTCTCCGGCCTCTTTTGCAACGGGGCATATTGCTGATTTGTAAAGGGGTCCAGAGGAGGACGGTATGTCTCTATCGTATACTATATTGAACGAAGCGGATCGAGCCGGCGGTGAATTATCATCGTTGGAAGACTGCGAGGAAGGGACGACGAGGAAGAGGAAAATTCGGCACCATAAGCTTCAGGATACTGAGATCCTTCACGAGCTCGACCTTGGGCTCTGGCATACTAAAGATTTCTGCGAGGGGATTTCCGATTGAAATTGTAGAATTCGGATTCTGGTCTTCAGGGCCTTGGTTGGGTAGACGCGAAGGCCTTGTTTGGATTCACAGCAGAAAGATGTGGACCGAGGAAGGCCGAGAAGCGTGTTGGAACGAAGTGATGTTCTTTTGAGATAAACAATGGTAGGGAAACTGGAACAGAAGAGTGTTATAATGAAGTTTTTTATGAGATTTGATCGAGTTATAATACACTGGAAAGCTATAATAAACTGAAATAGAAGAATATATAAGGTAAGAAATTGATAGAAGTGCAAAAAACTAGTAAAGAAGAACGTGGAGGTGAAGGTGTTTCGAGAGATAGGATGCTACTAGGAAGAAGATATAATATTAAGAAATGAAAGTGCATGTGATATCCACCAATAAGTCTCTGATTTAGCTCCGGCCACGTCGCGTCCGCGTTATTTTCAACCCATTTTTGGCTAAACGAACCCAAATAAACTCCCATCATTGGTGGGAACCATGCTCGAGATATGTACTGGCCAAATTTCTAATCATTACTGAGGGAACTCCCAAAGCTTTAGACATCATGGTATGGCGATTCGGCTGTGAGCGAGTAAGGGTTCGGGTTTGGCAGGGACTGCTGGTCATTCGAGCTATGGTGTCTGGGACACAAAGAAAAGATGATTTTCGAGTGACGTAGTCTCTTGAACTTGCAGGTATTATTTTCTTTGAGAAAACCCTAGAGGGAGTTCATTGATCACAATCCTCCTGCTAAGATCTGTGGTGACATGGAGTCTGGACCAGTAGGTATCGATATCATCACTTTACCTGAACTGACCAAGGCGGGGGTAGCCCTGCACGACAGACATAAGATCTAGATCAGTGGCTATGTTTCATTCTCTTATCACTCTTCATGTGCGGTAAAGGCCGTCTCTATACTATAAGTTCGTCTATTACAAAACCCAGCGACGTGGGAATACCGCGAAACCAAGGCTTCAGTTCCCGACCCCAGAATGAGTTCCTGTCTCTATTAGCACGCGGCGATCAATTCGAGTAGATCGTGCTCACACTAGCATATGTATATGGAAATCCATCTTCTTATTATCGTTGCGAGATGCAATTCCACTTCCTTACATCTTATAGGTTAGCATGCCGCGAAATCCCTGGCACCTTTTTCTTATTTGGTCTACTGATAGAAATCTTGAACTTCTTACCCTTAAAGTCCTTAAATCCCACTTTGACCATCCAGTTTCGGCATGAGGCGTCTTGCTCTACGGCCGACTGATTCTAGCGGTGCCATCTTGTCAGTCAAAGCCTCGGTTGTCTAGAGCGGTGGCTTAGGAACGTGGAGTCGTGACACTACATTGGGAAGACGGAGTCTCGCATCTCGAGGTATTTTGGGGGCAGGGTGGTGTTGCCGTATGCTTTGGCGGAATAGGGAGCAGGGGTCGGGGAAACAAGTCACTATGCTGCGAATTTTGATAATCATGAATTCGTTGTTGACCGTCCAGTCGTCCTCTGTGATGTTGACTTCGGATTAGCAGCTAAGTAGGAAGTTTTTTGTGAATACGGATCCGGTATCTTTATTAGAGGCGAAGACTCACAACTTGGCCTGTGGATGAATCAGACCGGGTCCAATAATTCTAAATGAAGGACATCTGGTTGCTGGCATCAAGTGCGTAATTCACCCCATCGCAGGCATGAGGAAAATACAAAACTATCTAGCCCAAAAGCCATTCCCAATTCCCGTACGAAGGACTTTGTAGAGATTTTTTTTTTTGGCTACTTGACGCAAGGTTGACTCGTCGCAAAAGCATGACTAGAGCAATCTGACGTGGAAGATATGATGCTTCTAGTAAAAACAATGCTGAGGAGATAAGGACATTCAAACCTAGACCACCATATTTATCGCTTGTCAGAAAATATCTTTAAGATGCCAAAATAATGATAACTTCATCAGTGCAAGAAATTCATTAGAAGGATAGATAAAACCGCAACCGATCCCTCCACTTCCTCGGCATGTAGACCATATAGAGCGGACAAGCGAGCACGAGTAGTTGTTATTTGCTGGATGCACAAGATGTGCATACTAAGAGGGAGGGAGAATCGATTCTGTTGTTGGTTGTATTCGTTGTTGATGATTATTCTAAGAGGTAGAGAGATCTAAAGTAGAGTAATGCTGCCTATGCCAAGACTTTGCATGTGACCATCCACGTGACCGATATTCACTATACTCCTACATTATTACAAGGCGAGAGAAATAAACATCCGAGACTTTTCATCGTCGCTGCAGATGTAAAGGTTTTTGTCGGAGGCGTGGGCGTTGGATATGTCACCTGTGGCCCAGAAAAGCCCGCTCGGTTTCGAGATATTTGGTTGACAGCCTCTTCCTAGACGATGTAAGCGAGCGCAAGTCGCATTGCCGCTACAAGGTGTCAACACCAGATGCCCTGGGCTTGCCACAGGAGCGACTTTAGTAAAGTAGAGGCAGCCCTACCCAAGCACCACGGTGAGGAGAGCGAGTGGGATAGAAATGGCTGCTAGTAGCCTGGCATCAGCAGCGACGAGCAGCTTGCTTGACTCTTCATGTTATTGTGTCAATGCCGATGAAGACAAACACAAGGCCATTTAGTGAGAAACTTGCTCGTGATGGATCCTTGAGGTAGCTCAATACTAAGATTTGGAACGGCAGATAGATCAGAGCCGCAGCGCAGCGTCTTTACAGCTTCGCTCCTGATTCAAGGTCAGAATGGCTCAGGACTTCTCACACTTTCAAGCACATTAATATACTCCCAAGTTAGGTTTCTCTAGCCAATTCCTTAACTGCAGTATCTACTCCCTGACAATCTCCTCATACCAATCCACCTCCCCCTGAAAATCATCACCCCTGTACTTGTCAAGCGATATCCGCGAGCAAATGAATTTGCGCTGTAGAATTTACGACGTTTCCAAGGATAGGATCCATCTGCTATGAATCTTCACATCAGCCTTCCCAAACTTAGGTCGTACCTAGTAGCCGCAAGAAACGCGCGCTACTAACGCTACATTCTTGCAAATATCTTTTCGCAATACTGCTATTTGTATAGAAATATCTCTGCTCCGGTGACATTGTTACCGAAGAGTAAACGTCACAGACAGTGAAAACTTGTTAAAGAAAAGAGACGTGTGGAGTTTTGTAAACGACCACATCAGGTATTTATTCGGAAACGGAAAACATTCTCCGCGCTTTACCTCTTCTGACCCTTGATATTAGTTCCAAATCTACTCGCAGTGAGGTAGTTCAACAAATAACAGAAACTCACGCGGGGGGTTCTGGCAGGACCTCACCGAACAGGATTGCGCGCAAGGTCCTACCGAGAGGCTAAATCCTCAATTAAAGAGGAGCCCTTGAATTCCAAGGGCTGTTCGGCCGAGCCGTCTCAATCCTCCGCCCCTCTTTCAAATGCCTGGAGTGACTCTGTTCAGAGAGTGGGGTTTTAGCAGGAACCAATCTCGGCTTTTGTTAAAATTAGCATAGAGTATGAAGACATAACTCTCCTTCGGGTGAGTTGTCGTGTTCGGTTCAAAAATGAGTCGAGTCATGGGTAGACGTTAGGTAAGGATTATCAATGTAGGCTGTTCGGTGAGTCCGTCTAGCGCCAGAGTCGTTGGGTAGATCTGATATAAATACACATAACGATAATTTTGCATAAATATGTCGTAAAGACATCGTTTAGCGAAACTGCCTGCCAACCTGCATTTCGTATTCATCTGGAATCTGGCTCGCGCGGGGACTAGGCAAGCTCTGTCCCTCGAGAGTTCGGATGTCTTTGGATTAGGACATTTTGACTTGGTATTGTTAATTAGCCTAGGCGTAGTTTTACTATTGATTTTCACATTGGTGTAAAAAAAAAGTAAGGGTAAGATTAAAGCCTCGGAGAAATATTAGGAAGTTGGATACATCAAGAAAGGCTATCTAAGTATCGCTGTGCCTGATCTGTAGGCGTGGTTAAACATTCCTGAGCCATTCTCACCGTTGCACAGAATCCGAGGGGGCATAGTCACATGCCTGATAGTGAGTATCCGAGGCGATGTTTACTTTCCCGGAGATAGCTGTTCGCTTCCAGAGCTACTCGGGGCCTCTGGCATAAGCAGACGCAGCGGTTGAGGGGACCCAAACATTCATCTATTCAGCCAAAATCTGCGCTGCGATCTCGAGAATCGGAGCAGATGTGAGCACAGTCTCCGATCTAACCCACCCTTCCTCGACTGGCAAGCGTTCCTGCTCTGTCATCTTTTGTTAGTACCGCAGCATAGACTCGGACTGGATCTCACACACCGAAGAGAACCCGAACCCATTCGGTCCTTGCCGCGACCTCATCCTTTACCGTGGGATCTGCCATGACAGTCAGGTAAAGTGCCGATTCGGCGGCGCTTCCTCGTTTGCCAGCGTCAGGCAGGTTGAATTCTGGGTTGTCAGCCTCCGCAGCTAGTAGCCTGGCGGCTCTGGCGGCTTTGGCGGTGGACACGGGGATCGTGTCTTCGGTGAAGAAGTCTACGACCAAACTCCAGATCAGCGGTTGGAAGGTGTTGACGTCGCCGTAGTATGTATCATCGCGTGAGAGCGAGCCGTCGTGTTCGATGACTGGATTCGCTGTCAGCTTGGTTCTCAGGGCACTCTCAGCTGGGCGGGAGTATTAGCGGGTGAGGAGGTGGATTACCGTTGTGCATGTCGAGGTCTTTTAGATTGAAGGTGGCGCTGTTGCCCGTGGAAGAAGTATTCAGTGCTGGCGCGCCGAATTGTCGCGTGGCGTCAGGATCGAGGTTGATAGACTGCTGGAACCCAATGACCAGATCATCTATGGAGATATTCCGGCCATCACGAGCAATATAGTCGTGGTTGGCGAGGGTATTCAGCATGGGACACGGACTGCGTACTGTAGATGTGTTAGCAAGAGTTCCACTTGAGAAAAGCTGGCCCATTTACGGTCAGTCACAGTTGGCGCCGCCCATTCGTGACTGCACGAGCCGAGGGAAGCTGATCCGAGCAGGCTTGCGAGCGTTGCGGCCTTCATTGTGGCGGACGGGTGTGACGAAGTTCGAGAAATCGGAATGCTGAGGAGAGTGAATCTGCTCAAAACCTCAGAGGAAGATGGGCTTCTATATGCACAAGGTCTCTTGAGTTGACTGGGAGGGCGGCCATTGTGAGATTTGGCTTCGGCAGGCCAGATATAGAGGGCTATGTCGGTCGCGAATCCAAATTGGGATGCCAATACGAGGCGGAGCTGGTACGCAAATCGAATTGAGGCCGTTAATCATGCGTCAATGCGACGTAGACAATTGGAGAGCAGCGGCGAGTTCCTCGCAAGGATTCGATTTTGAAAAAGCTCTCAGCAATCATAATGCGCCTGATCTTGATTTGATGCGTAATCTTCGCGAGGACGTGACGCATCTGGCTGACGCTTCTAGAAATCCACCCTTGAAGCCCTACCGTAGGATCTGACCCCTGATTTGGGTTAAGGTTGTATGGATAAACAGGATCCCAGCATCGCATGGGTTTACTGTTTACTGAGCCTCTAGATGAGGAAGAATGTAAACATAGTTTGATTCCTCAACTTCAACTCCAGCAGGGCCGTCTCGTGTCTGAATTCTGGCTCGCGGTCTCTTTCTCGAGAAGAGCGTGAGGATGGAGATTGTATAATATTATTCTAGAATAGCATCCTGAGCTTTGAGGATAGGCTGTATGTCGTTGGATTGACTACTTCCTGAAGCTTGCTCAGGGGCAAGCTTGCTTTTTCTGCCGGCCGAGGAACCAAGAATCCCATCTCTTACGAGCTCTTACGAGATTTAATTCACCTTGTTTTGATTGGTTAGCCCTTTTCCTACCTACCCCTTCGATGAGGCGTAGTGAAGCGGGTATCTTCTGTCCCCTGTTAGCAAGGGAGTCCCTGGACTTTTGTTGTCAATACTACTTCGTACTAGTACTATGTACTATAATCAGTTAGCTTGATATTACTCTTTGAGTAAATGACAGAGCTTCATAAGAACATACTACAAGGTCTTCACAACAGAACGTGACCAAGCGACAAATCATTTTGTAATTTTCTCCTACTTCTATTATTGATTTGGAAATATTCAATGCTAAGTGACAAGGGAGAAAAGATCGCTGTAATAGAATATACCGCGGAACTCCTCAGAGACTGGTTGACCAACATTCACTTAGGGGTTCAGCAATAGCAAATCAGATAGATAGTCTTGTTTTGAAATCACTAGGCGATCATCGCAGTAACAAGTGGCGCAGTAAGTTAAGACTCCAAACATAGAAGCACTGTTTTTTGCCTGCCTCAACAACTTCTACCAACTGTGTAAACAACTCCACTGATTAACAATGCTAAAGTTGTTTACTTATCTTGCTGCAGGTCAGAAAAATTCTGCAAAGATATGAATTTAATGTTTAAATCCCATTTGCAGATCACCTAACTGTGCATGTGATAGTCCAGAGCCAATACTGGGAAAAGCGTATTTTAAGAAGTAATTTTACAATAGCTTAGTATTTATTAAAGCTGAATAGTTTCAGGCAAACTTTATATGCGCACGAATATACTACTTTATACGATTCTAGGCGATTTCCAGAACATGGTTAGAAGTCGTTACTGTTTTTACAAGATCGATTTCGCGCTACTCGCTTCTGGCAAAGTTCTTGCTCAGGGATAAATTTTGTAATTGCTAATTGTTCACATGGCTGGTACTTACATAGCTGCTGTTGATAAAATTGGCTGAGTCTTATGTGAAATAATCAAATGATTCCTGCCCTTGGGGCCAGAATATGACTTTGTTTCAGCCAAGACAAAGTAGACCTTAGAAATGCAAATACCAGAGCCTAAGAGTGCAGTCAAAAATCGCGCCAGTGAAACCTTCTAGGCCTTTGTATAAGCGTTTTCTTTTATCATTTTGGTATGCTTTATGAACCCTAAATCATACAGCATAAGGAAGAAACGCTATAGTTTGATCAGGTATAAGGAGAACCAAGTATAAAAAATCCTTGAATTGATATTTAGCCTATTTAACTTGTAGGAGACCTTTATTCCGTACAAGAATATTATCATGATACGAAGACACTCTCTGCAGTAACGAGTTTAGGAGCAAGTATAGAGGCATAGGGTGAGTTCATAGGTCTACTAAGAAGAGACGAAGTTAAAGAGCCCTTGAACAAAAGGCCTCTCTCTATTTGTATATATAAACTCCGACTTGCCTCTGTATCGCAAATGATACCTTTGGTACTATATCCGATGCATATATTGCCAAGTATCTAGTACTAGGAACCCTTCCTGAGATAAGACAAACCTACTTCATCCCTTCTCCTTGATTTCGCTTCTGCGTAGGTAAGTAGGTCGGTGGCGGTAAGCATCGTTCTATCCTTGAAAGTCTATCTTATATTTTATCTAATAGCTATTAAATTTAGGGCTGAAGTAAGTATATTTTAAAAAAGCGATTTAATAGAGTTTCTGTAAGTTCCCTATTTTAAGAAAAGTCCTGATTTATCGCACGTATTTAGTGAATTACATTAGGGAGACAACGACTCAACACCTATACGCAGTATCTCCTCTAAACCTTCAGACTTTTTAAGAGACTGCAAAGACGAGAATAAGTCCTTCTGACTATAAAATAATCAAACCCTAAATTAAATAAAGCTAGAACTTTCGGAAATATTAAGCTGAAGAAATTTTCTCTCTATCATACTACCTCTTTTTTAAATACCCTTTACTTTCGACCTCTACTAAAGCTCTTTAGGAGTATGCAAATAATACCCATAATTAAAAGAAGGGTACAAAGGAGAAACGGGAAGTTATAATAAACAAGAAAGAGAAGGAGAAGGGTAATCTTTATAATTTTGTAGAAAGTCAATAAGAAAGGTAATGATGAAGAGCTGCTTTCAGTTGATAAAATGCCTGAAATAATTAGATAAATAGCCACTGTTAGCGTAAAGGACTTCTTTTAGAATAAAGAACTTAAGCGACTCTATCTATTAAAGCACCTTTTGAATATGTACTTACATAATGTTAAGGCTGGCCCTCAGGCGTACAAGAAAAGGGTTGTCATATTATGTAGTCCCAAGGGATACGCTGCGTAGGTAGAATTAAAGATAAAGAAAAGAGAACTCTAGTAGAGCCCTTATAGAGAATAAATACAACAGGTTCCTGCCTAGTGCAGAGTATCACGTGACTCGGGCACATATGGTCAGCTGCGTAGAACGTGACCTTTATTAATGCGGCTGTAACATTTGAGAACTATAGTAAATAGCTATTGACTAAGATATAGGCTAGGCTTTTATCTACGAAGCTATAAGTATAATAGACAAGATAGTAAAGATGTGAGGAAATTTTGACCCAGTTTCTTATACATAAATTCGACTATAGCGTATTTCACTTATACCATGTAGTTTAGAGCTAATATAGTGTATTAAAAGGGAATACTCTAACCTATATAGCTTATGCGAGAAGCGCTAAATCTTATCTAATATGCAGGGAGAAGACTAGATTATACTCCTTGCGATTCACTCTTAGTCCTTGGTCCTGCCCGATTTCTTAGGTAAGAGTCTCCTTCTACTGTATACCACCGTCCAAAAAGAGGTTTCCTAAGTCTCGAGCTTAAACCTTGTCTTAAGGTGGTGCCTTAGATCACAGAGCTAAGGAGTAGCCTTAGGTTTTATCTGACTCTTCTATCCTAGGCTATAAGCGCCTTGCGCAATGGCGACTATTTATTTAACTACATCAAGATTCTTGCTAATAGGCGGCGGCTCTTGATCATGACCCTTATGAACTTGCAAGGCTTCACACCATATCCGTTTCCACCTTCTTTCTCTTTATATGCTATAACCTGCCTTACTCCTCTTCGTATCTATCATTACGCATTTCCTTTGATTATAGAGATGTATTTAGATAATCCTCAAGTACGTAAGTAGAGGTCGAAAGTGTAGGGTATCTATTGAAGAGCTAGTGAGAAAACTTTTGTTCTGAAGCTTCTAAAAGTTATAGCTTTATTCTGCTTTAAATGTTATTATTTCGCAGTCGAAATAACTTCATTTCGGCTCCACAGATTCTTTCCAAGAATCTCTAGGTTCGTAGGAGATACCGCGTCCAGGTACTGAGTCATCGTCTCCCATTTTCTATTCGTAACTACTTGACAAAGATTTAAATTCTGGTTACACACTTGGTAAAGCCGCAGTGTAGTACTACGGCCAACTGTAGAGTAATTCTACTCAATAACAAATGATGTTAAGATCTGGGTCAATATGGATTTCAATGACAGCAGGTGTTTAGCGCAGTACTATCCTCTTGTGTGGAAGGTCTCCACCCTCTCTCCCTTTGAATGACATGCCACAATACTGATCCGCTGTACACAACACAATTTGTATAAAGTTGACCTGAAGTTCCTTAAAAGACAGACCGGGGCAGCCTTCTATTATAAGTAGTAAATCTGTCTTCTGACTTTAAGCAGAAAAAAAGGGAAGCAAGCTGAATGCTCTGCACCTTGAGAGTATCCATGTTTTACAGATCTTTATTCCAACATCTGCATTTCTACCGTTGAATAGCATAAATTCGATTTCTGATCCTTAAGCGCTTAGTACCGTATTTCCCAAGTATGTTCTTCTGTCTAGTGGTGAAATACTGATGAGTTCGTTTTTCAATCTGCGGAACTTGAAAACAAAGAAGTGGCTATGATGAGCTGACACCAACAGGATGACGCACTAGCGGCATCTGGAAATACAATTCCTACTGTATATCAATGGCAGTAACAAGTAGAGGTTAAAAAGCCAGCAACAGTTATCACAGACTTCACATCTCTAACTGAGCCAATCGAATTCTCCACAGATTCTCTGGACAATATTTACGATTGAGGTTAGTGATGTGTAAAACTACCAAGCGGTCGACCTACCTGCTAGGAGAACTACAAGCGATGATATACACTACCATACTCTGAAGCGATATTGAATAGATGACATTTTCAAGCTCGAGACGTACACCCAGGGGAGTTTGTTCAAGAAGACTACCTGTAACTACGTTTCACCATACCGAAGATCCTGATCTTTACGCTGGTTTCCCAAGTTGCTGGACACTCTGTGGAGAGGCAGCGCTCGCACGTAGCAAAATCTGTCATAAAACAATTCATAGATGTAATAGGGAGTAACGAGTAAGGATTGCACCGTGGGATGCTGAATGTTTGTAGTAAGAAAATGATAATTACGAGGCAGATTCCAAGTGATGTATTCTCGATCTCGAAGATAGCCAACTATCTATCGAATAAACGAATTCAGCCATGAACAAACTAACTAATTTGCCGAGATTCGTCAACATGACGGGTTGATACAAAGCCACTGAATCAACTGATTTAGCGAGAAATCCATATAAATATTTTTTCTTCCCGGTACAGATTACTGACTGCTTCGTAGCAATCACAAATACACTGCCTTGAAGTGCAAAACCACAGCACCACTGTCAGTGATTCTCTTCTCGCTCGTGCTCCAGGCGACCTTCGTCCCGAACAGCCCAAAAGCACTATAGACCCCGTCGCTCACGCAACTCATCGCATTGCCGTTCCCGGCATCATACAGCGAAGCGGGTTATACCCGACCGTCGGCACGGTGTTGTAGATCAAGTACTGGTACACTTTGTTCTATGCGAGTAGAGTCCGACCAGAGCCCGAAGATTCGGCAACGTAGGACGTGCCATCGCCAGGCAGGAATGTGGATGCGGCGGCGAGGGACGGGGTGAGCACGAACTGGCTGCCGGCACTGCTGGAGATGGCTTGTAGGTACCGGCCGTTGAAAGAAGGGCTGCCGGCGTTGTAGACTTGCATCACAAAGGCTGATGTCGCGGATGGGAGGACAGTAGTGTTAGAAGGAGCCATATCACATCGGCTACTACTTCGCCAGTATATAGAGGAGTAGCGTTCTATTCTATCCTAATTGGGTTTAGCGTATTCTTATATAAATAGCTTTAGAGCTGCTTCTTAGCTTTTTCTCTTTATCTAATTGATTCTACTTTTTCTATTACTACTATAATAGGTTATAAGCCTTAAGCTACTGCTATGCTATATCTTATATAGTATTGTCTATCATCTAACACTTAATTAATTGCACCGCCCTTACTATTGCACAACGCGCCCTGCGTTACTACCGCGTATAGCTAACGTTACCTATATATAGCGGTAAGTGCACCTTTACCTAAAGCACGCCTTAGATATCAACTGCTAATATGACCACCTCCTTATTCTTATTTAAACTCGACCCTAACTTGCTACCGAAGCTCACTACCTGCGGAGATAACTATACAGAATGGCAATTAGCTTAAACGGTCGCTTTTCGATACGCAAGCCTTTGGCCTATCGTCTTTAATAAAAAGCCCAGACCTGCTACTATTGCTAGCAATAGCGCACTAGCAACTAAGGCGCTTATCGATATATAAGAAGCGGACGATAATAAGGCTATAGTTATACTACTATTATTAATATACAATAATCTTACTATATCAGTTGCGTTATACGATACCTTGCTATAAGTGTAGAAACACTTAAGCAGCCGTTTCGACTAAGATATAGGTAATATATCAATTATGCTATTTCGCTCGCTTACCAACCTCTGCTATATAGATAGTAATAACCTAAGGATCCACCTTAACGAGTTCTATTAACGCTAGATACAGATATCTAAATGCTATATAGCGTTAATACAATCTATAGCTAAAGCGATAAGACCCGTATTCGAATCCGATAAGGTTAAAGGTGTAACGACATAGAACCGCCGAAGTGCGAGATCAAGTATAGGAGCAAGAAGTGGTGCAAAAGGCGTATTCTATAGGTCTAATACAAAAGAAACGAAGAAGTTAAAGAGCCCTTCCTATAGGAGAGCCCTTCTCCCTTATATATATAAGTAGCTTAAGGCTCTTTGCCCATTTTTATAATATTATATAAGAATATCCTTTTATACCTTTAGGGTCGATTCGAGATAATCCTATATCGAATCGAGATTGCGAAACCTTAAAACGCCATACTCCTAAGTAATTACACTAAGTAGAGGTACAACTATTACACTACCTTCCCCCTTTAAGAACGCTTGCCTATAAGCGTTAGTAGGTTATAATGATTTTCGTATAGTAATATACTTAGCACATTATTATATAAACGGTGCCGTTCTATATTTAGTTTAGCGCAAGTTGCGTTATATACTCAAATTTGTTTTTCTTCCTATAGGATCTTCCTTCTTTAATATAATAACTATATATAATTGCATAGGTCCCCTACTCCTACTACTATAATATAAGGCTAATGTATAATAGTAGAAATAATTACTACTACTACTACTAACTACTATAAGTAAGTTTGCCTTAATCTAAGGTCGAATTATATCTAATATATATAGTGCCGATCCCTTTACTATTAGGCGCCCTCGCAGTGGCCTACTGCGTTTATTATTACTAGTATATATAATGCCTTATATGCAATATTACGCACAAGTACGAATTTGAGTCGGAGCGTAGTAAGAAGTGCTATTAGTACTAAGAGCAGAAGGCGGAGTGCATTCTTATAAGTACCCTAAATCGACTCTAGAGTTCTATTCAAGCTAATACTTATCTATAGCTTCTCTCTTATATTAATAAGGAGTTCGCAGTACTATTTACGGCCCTTAAGGAGTGGTAGGAAGAGGCTACTTAATAGCAAAAGGAGGATAATAGTAGCAATAATAATAACGCGCAGGCGGTTTCAGCAAGGAACTGCGAAATGCTTTATTAAAAGGCGGTCTAGCGCACCTAGGTCCTTATTAACCTCCTACTAATGGCTAGCGCAAAGGCTCCGATTAGCTACTCTCAACTTAAGCGTACTAGCCTTATAAAGCTCCGCTTTATAACTAAAACTATAGTAAGCTAGCTAAAGGGAATCTAAGCGATAGTTACTATAAGTTAAACTCGAATTAGTATCGAATTAATTACTAACTTTCTAATAGGAGTATAGCGACCTTATCGAGTCCTAGCTAATAAAGTTAAAGCAATCCAGCCGAACTATACTAGGCCTTTTAAAGTCTATCGCTATATTAATAGAGCAGACCGCTATAGCAGCAGAATCTCTTATAAAAAGAGGGAGGCTTGCAATAGCAAGGGTAGCATTAGGCGTAGCAGCTAATAGGGCGGCGCCAGCGGCAGCAAGAGGAGGTTAGGGTCGTTCTAGGCAAAGGCATAGATAAGAGGCGAGCTTTAGCTTTAGAACAGAGTTAGAGCTTATCTCTTTAAGCGCAGAGGAGGAGGGGTCAGAGGAGTTATAAGGGGAGGGGGCAATAAGCCTAGTATTATTATTTTTCTCCTTTTTTTTTTATTTATATTTTTAGATTTATTTACTAACCTATTTTATATCCAGCCTATTATCTTTTAAGTGACTATAATTATTTATACTACTTTCTTAAGCCTTTAGCCAAACTTATAGGTTCTAAGGTAATCCTAGCTTTATAAGATTGGCCTAATGAAAGTCGCAAATCTTATATAAGGACCTTATAAAATTTAAGGTACAATACTAACTTAAATTAAAGTTATAACTAATCTATTTAACCTAATACTTTAGTTTTCCTTAAGATAAGCGTATACTTAATATCTTAAATACTTTATACTCTTCTTACTTAGCGATCTTTTCTATAGTAGGCTAAGGTTATTTCTAACTTAGTAAAGGGTTCTGCAGATCTTTAAATAGTAGCTTTAGTATAAAGATATTATATATTATAGAACCTATAAGCAGCTTGATCTAATATAAATTGCCTACTTTCTTAAGAACTTCAAAAGGACTATCCTATTAATTAGCCAATTTCCTATTAAGGTAGTAGTTCTTAAGATTTTTTATTAAAAGGTAGACTATATCTTTAGGTTTCTAATCAATCTCCCTTTAGTATTAATTCATAAACTTACGCATTTTCTCTTAAGCGCGTTTTATATTGCCTTTTGCTACTTCTTAAGCTAAGTGCATCCTTTCTACTATTAGCCTAGCCTCTGCTTAATTTAATTTCTCCTATAGGCTAGACAGTTTCAAAGAGATCTAATCTTAACTTATCTAAGGTATAACTCTATACTTAAGCTAATATAAGGTTATATTAATAGAAGCGTAAAGGAGAGTAGATTGCGCATAATCTATTAATAGAATTAGCTTATTTCAATTATCTTAATAGTAATTAATAAAAGGCTATAGCCTTAAATTAATATACTTATTTATAATCTCTATTTAACTATCAGTCTCTTTATAATACACTATAGAGAGTTTAATCTTAATACTAATAATATAGTAGAACTCTCTTTAAAATAAGGAGACGAATTAGGGGCCTTAGTCTAAGGTAATTATCTTTAGAGTATGGCTAAATTAATATATCTATTAAATAAATAATCAAGCAGTTCCTTAAGCGTCGATATCTTTTTAATAAGGGATTGTAATAGTACTCTTACTAAGTCGGTTTATAAAAACCAAAATTCGATTAAAACTGTACTTATTAAAAGGGAAATCCTTAAAATTTATATATAAGTACTATATAGGATAGTTAGGAATAGGAAGAGGCTATAAGAGGCCTTATTATTTAGTTATCTTTAAATACAAGAATTAATAAGATCTGCAATTTATAATAAATCTTTTATAATCCGAACCTATCCTAACCTAATAGTACTTAAGAGTAAGAAGCTAATAGGTTTTTAAGCTACTAAGGTACGCGCTTAAAGTTTAATTATAAGCTTCTTAAATTAAACAAGTGTATAAGAGAGTATTATAGCATATATAAAGACGCTCCTTAAAGTAAAGCAATCTATCTTTTAAAGAGTAGTTCTTAAGGAAGTTAGTACAAATCTTTTAAAAGGATTCGCAATTATCTTAATAAAGCTTCTTAATTAAATCAAAGGAATCCTTAAGTCGATTTAAGGTCGAATTAGAAGTATTAGTTGATATTAAGGCAAAGGTGCCTTCGGCAGATTCGGCGAGAAATTTATCAGCTAGTTCGATATTAATTCAAAGGTCTAACTAGGCTAAGGAAATCAGAACCTAGGATCGGCTATCTAACTTCGCTTATTTATAAACCGGCATATCCTACTTTTAGCGGCTAAGAATATTAGCCTTCTAATTGTCTTTACTAAGAGTATATACGATTCGAAAATTAAAGTCAAATAAAAATTCCATTTATTAGTACTATTTTGCAATTAGAACCTTAGTAGTTATAAAGTACTTAAGGAAGCGGTAATTTGAGTAAATATCAACTTGCTTTTTAAATAATATAAGCTTAGGTCTCTATTTATAGCAGGATTTAATAATAGCAAAGAGTTCCTTATTATATATTTCCTAATTAGGTTTATATTTAAAGAGTATATGCAAATAGAAGCCAATTAGGTACTATTGCTTATCAAAGTATTACTAAGAAAGTACTTTAGCGACAATACTATCAAAAGTATTAGTTTCCAACTTTATAAGCAAATTAGGGTTAAAATAGTAAATCTGCTAAATTAAAAGCAACTGCTTATAAAGCTCTTTAAAAGCGATTCAGCACTCTTCTATCTAATTTTAAGGTACTATCGGTTAGGTTAGAATAGAAAGGGATTTAGCGATTAGCCTAAAGTTACAAATGAATTATTAATAGAACTCGCAAAATCCTAAGTAGGACTTCACTTTAATAACAGTTTTTAAGTACTTCTAATTATATAGTAGTTCGACCTTTTCAAGGTCCGATTCGATCTTAGTTATTATTAGAATATATTTAAGATATTGAGTTTAAGTAATATAAAACTCGCACTTCTTAATATCTACTTAAAGGCTAGCCTTTAAGAGTCGTTTTAGTACCTTTTT
>JAENRP010000116.1:64401-111587 GCA_024741835.1 Diplocarpon mali | reverse complement strand
AACGACAACGGCCAGCTCACACGCGCAGGCCATCTGGTTCTTGGAGATCGTCTACGTGATCCTGACCTCCGTCATGAAGGCCAGCATTGCCATCACCATGATGCGCTGGACCAGCTCGCGGGTCCTCAAACTGCTCTTCTGGGGGTCCATCGGCATGGACGTGCTCATCTCCTCCATCTTTACCTTCTACGTCATCTTCCAGTGCACGCCCATCAGTTACGCGTGGGAGATGCTCAACCCCAAGATCAAGGGCAAGTGCCTGCCCTTCACCGGCCAGCTGTACATGGGGCTCGCCCTGTGCTTCGTCACCTTTGCCTTGGACGTGCTGCTCATGACATCGCCCTTCATCATGATGAAGGGCAGAGGCCTGAACAAGATCCTCAAGAGGTACATCTACGGCATTTTCAGCCTGGGTATTGCGTACGTTTGGCCCCCTTAAGATCTCCCCCGGTCCCTCTCTCTCTCTCGCGCGGGAACCGCACTGACCACCGACACAGCGCGACAATCGCCAATATCATCCGTCTCTTCGCAATCTTTAAGCTCCAGAACTCCAAAGACCAGCTCTGTAGGCCCGCCCCCACCCGTTCCTCTTTTCATGTTGTCTTGGCGAGAAAAAAGAAGAAAAGAAGAAAAGAGACAAGAGAAAGAAGAAGAAAAAAAAACACTTATCTAACAGCCGCCCAGATGACGCCGCCCCCGTCTTCACCTGGTCCGCAGTCGAGGTCAGCATCGGCATCATCATCGCCGGCCTCATCGAGATGGGCCCCCTGATGGCCAAGTGGGGCTTCCCGGGCTTCGACAGCTACAACCGCTTCGCCAGCCTCGGCGACGAGGACACGGTCAAGCTGCAGCGGATGCAGAGCATGGACAAGACCAGCATCGTCATCTCGAACCCGGCGAGGTGAGTCGGCGGGAGAAACGGGGGGTCGTGGGCGGCGTGGCATCTGGGGGCCAGGGGGGCGAGGGGCGAGGCGGAAGTTCGGCGTCGTCGACGGCGCATCCACCGCATCCCCTTGCCGCCCCTGGCATCCTCTGCCGGGTCGGGTGCGGGTCGGGTGCGGGTCGGGCGCGGGTCGGGTCTGGGTCCCCGTGTTGAGCACGGCGGTGGCGATGGCGAGAGGGAGCTCCCGGCGCCGCCCACCTCGGGACTGGCGGCGTCTTGTCCAGGCCCATACGTATGTGAACTTTAGATGCCCCAATAAGTCGTCTGAAGCTACCTCCCTCCCTGACCCAACCCGCTCGTCGTCGCTCGTGACTCTGATCCCAGCTTGAACTGCGCGGAAGCAGTGGCAGGGTCGATGTTTGGAAGGGATGGCTCTGTTTCGTCGCTGGTCTAGAAGATGAAGAGAGGGGATGTGTGTGTGTACTTGTATATACTATATACTATATACTATATATACTGTATACTGTATATACTGTATATACTGTATATACTGTATACTATGTAATGTATAATGTATAATGTATACTGTGTATTGTGTAATGTATAATGTATACTGTGTATTGTATAATGTATAGTGTATAATGTATAACGTATAATGTATAATGTATAATGTATAATGTATAATGTATAATGTATAATGTATAATGTATAATGTATAATGTATACTGTATAAAACATAATGTACAACATATAATGTCTAATGTACAATTATACATATCGCCAAGTGATCCTGCAAGCAGCTCCTCCGACCTGTCACGAGCCCAGACCTGGTGAGGCGTCGAGGGAGTGGGCGGCGCCTCGTCCGCAGCCGCGCCGTCACGCCCCATGGAATGCCATGCCACACAACAAGATCGACGTCTCGCATCAGCGGGCCCGCTTGATCGCTTGCCAAATACGCATCACGTGCACATCGGGCATCACGTGCATCGCGATGTCCCCCGTCGTGTCTGTTTGATGCCCGCGAACGCGATGGCAAGGCCGGTGACCAGCTGGCAGCGGATCCCGCAGACGCCGCGTCGCAAGCACAAACGTGCAGGACCGAAGCTCATGTGCGGGCAAACCAGCGTCCAGTGCAGCGCACCCGTGACCCAGTCTCTGGGGGGGACGAGGCATCCGGCGAGAAGGTGAGGCTCAGTGTCTCGTGACCGCCGGAGCCTCCCACCCACCAGCCCGCAACGTCTCTCGCTGTTTGCGACCGCGGGACTGTACATCGGGCCATCGCATGGTCAGGCCAGGCGGCGGCGGCGCGCTTCCCAGCTCCTGGCCGCCAGAGCCCAGATCAGAGGCCGCCGGCCTGACGGCGGTTTGTTCGACGCAAGCTGGGGACGGTGGAGGAGGACAGGTAGGTATTTGTACGAGAGCCCCCCCCGCTGTGCCACTCCCCTCTCACCATCGTCAGAGCAGGCATCACATCCTCGAGACTGGAGCAGCACCATCTTCCAAAGCAGACAAAGTCAACGATTCCAACTGCGCAAAGAGCAAAGGCGAAAGACCCAGGCAGAGAACAGTCAAGATGTCCAAGGAGATGAGCAAGGATGACGCCAAGCCCGCCCAAAGAGCTCCGAAAGTAGGCTCCCCTTCTCCTTGTCAATCTGCCTCCTCACTCGCCCGAACTTCCTCCCATCTCCCTGGAGACGCTCCCCTCGACTCCCTCGACTCCCCTTCCACGCCTGTACCCGAACGCAGCGGTAGATCCACAACGGTAGCTTGCGCAATGGCTAACATCGCCGCAGCCCAAGCAATCCAGCTGCAGGCCCTTTGCCCCCCCATCGGCTCTTACTCAGCGCACCGCTGATCCTAGCGCGGATGTTGGGTCCGGCGCCGCTGAGGAGGACCGCACTGGCGAGAATGCGGGCGGCAGCAAGCAGGACGCCAACTCTGGATCGGGGGGCCAGGCGACGGCGGAGAAGTGAAGGGTCTGGGGCGTGGGCCGTGGATCGATGCGGTGGGTGTGGGATTGAGCGGGCTGGGAAGTGAATGGATGGAGAGGCGGCTTCTTGGGTTGATTGTTGACCGAACGCAGCACGCTCTTTTGGTACGGGTAGTGGTCCGGGAATGAAACACTTGTTCTTTCGCGCGGCTTCAATTCTTGTGATTCCCCGTATGCTGGAGTCTTTGCGCAAAGTGAGCACCAGATACGGGTATGTGTCTTTCGCAATGGCTCAGCGGTAGATCTCGGGAGTCCGCTCCGGTGCGGCGGGGAAATCCAATGACGGAGAATGCTGATCTTTCTCAATCGCTCAGCAGCACATCTAGGAAGTCCTCTCCGTTGCGGCTTAGAAAATCAAATAACAGAGAATGCTGAGAGGAGGGAGCCTGGCAAGTCTGGTCTCACTAGCACCATGAGCAGGCCGGAGAGGAAGCATGGACTTGATGAGCCTGACATGGAGAAGTTGAACGATCAGATGGGGAATATCCGTCCACGCGGAGTAGGTGTTGGCAGGGCGAGGGATGTTTCAGGCCCCGCTGTCGAGCAGCTGCTGACCCATGGTAGCCTGTCCTGCATTCACTTGCAACAACCACACATCCTCCCTAGCCTCCACTCTGAAGCGCTTGCCAAAGCGTTGGAAAATCTGGTCTCACTAAACCTGGAAGTACTTGGGACTGTCGAGTGAATATGGCACGTAGCAGCAAGCAAAAATCCTTGACAGCATAGCCAGCAGGCCGGAGGAATATTGTGCGGTGCTTTTGACCCTGCATACCAGATCACCCGTGCATCCCCCAGCCTCTCCTCCCACCCGTGTCCAACCTACCGAGTGGTTCACGCCAGTGCAATGCACTCGATCTCCACTGGCACGCCCTTGGGCAGCTGGTACACAGCCACACAGCTCCTCGCGGGCTTGTGCGCGAAGAACCTCTCGTACGTCGCGTTCATCTCGGCGAAGTGATCCATGCTCGTCAGGAAGACGTTGACCTTGACCACCTTGGAGAGGTCGGAGCCGGCTTCCTTGAGCACCGCCGACAGGTTCTTGATGCAGAGCTCGGTCATCTGCGTGATGGTTGAGGAGTCCAGCGTGAGAATAGTGCCGGACGGGTCGCAGGGGATCTGCCCGGAGCAGTAGATCGTGGAGGAGGTGGCGATGGCTTGGGACTGGGAGTGTCAGTCTGCGATGTGCTCTGGGGGTAGCCAGGCGGGATGGAGGGAGATGTACGTATGGCCCTGCTGCTATGGAGGGGTCAGTGTGAGCCCTCGAAAGGTAGGAAACGTTTGATAGATCTCACGGAATGCAGCATCCTTGGTGTAGACAACCTTCTGTTCCGACATTTCGATCACTCTCTGGCTTTCGGTATTGGAAGTTTGTGATGGAGTCGGGGGAGTGTGAAGTGCTCGCAGCAAATTTTGTTATCGACCTTGCCAGCTGGTGGGGCTTGGAGGGGTCGCTGACTAAGCCAACTGGCTCGACGAAGCTCTCTTTAACGACACCTCATGCTTCGTAGCTCATGCAACCCTTCGACTGCGGAATCTGCGGTTCAAAAAAGTATCTCTGCCATGTCTACACCCGATACTGCGGCCGAATACCAGGTCTGACATTGGTCCTGATGCCTGTGTACGCTGGGGGGGAAGGGGGGGCGTTCTATGAAGTCCAGTGCTGAATTACTTGCGAATTAGGCGGTAGCTTGGGAACGAGGCATACACGAGCCAGTCTTGACATGTCTCCGTCACTGCATGTCTGATTCGGATGAGGTTTCGTATGCCCACGTTACCATACCGAGAACAAAATGCAATTCAAGTTCACATGGAGCCTAGTCGCACGACTTCTATCAACCAGCGTACAGCCAAAGCAAGACACGCCCGACGCCCCAAGGAAACATCGCACAATTCAACCTGTCAAAACCACATTCGCGATTGAATCATCGTCATCGTGGCAGCGCTCTACTCTTAGAACTTCACGCCAATCTCACTTCCAACTACTCGCCATATAGACATTCGCTGCCTCCACTGCCAGAGTCAGCCGAGTCAACAGGTCTTGACTGGTTTATCCTACGTTGAGTATCTATCTTTGAGAGATATGGCTTTCCAACTGGGCCATGCTTTCCCACACAAGTCCTGCAACCACAAGAAAAGAACAGCTCACCGTCAATCTCAACCAGATCGGGTGTTGGTAGACGAGCAGGACTGGGAGTTGGAGGTATCCTCTGGCCTGGGTGTGACGGTGTATTGGGGGCTCCTAGAGGCACGTGGGCAGATTCTGTTATGCGGAAACTCGTCTCTCTGGTGGATGAAGAGCTGGCTTGCCTTTGGAGGGGACTCTGGGCTGACATCATTCTGTTCAGCCTAATCTGACTCGGGACGATAGGCCTTTGTGTTGAGATCTGTACCAGCGTCTGTGGAGACAAGGTTGGATGCCGCTGGTTAGGATTTTGCGACTGTTCCAGGTCCGAGTACTGCCCTAGCAGCCGCGAAGGCTGGAAGGCGGCTGACGATTTGTATGAAGGTGGGCCGAGTCTCCTACACGTCTTGGCCGATGCGACCCGAATTGACTTTTTGTTTCTGGCCTTCACCTTCCATTCGTTGTCTAAGATTGCCGGGTCAAAGTGGGCCTGCTTCTGCTGCGCGTTTGAGTTGCTTAGCGGAGATGCCGAAGGCAGTGGAGGCCTGGCAATGCTCTCTTGTCTGAATTCAGCTGCCTGCATAGCTGTTGGCAGATGTCGTTGGTGTATGCTGAGATAATATCGCTTTCTCACGATGTCGGGTGCGACTGGCTTCACAAGTGCGAGGCTATAGTGACGCAAACCAACGACACTTCTAGCGAGGGATCGTTGCTTTCAATGTCGATATCAATGTTTTAAGTCGATGAGATTTTGATTACTAGCAAAGAATACTCGATGAATCCTTGACGGAAGAAGATCTGGTGACGGGATTCAACGACAGGTGGAGGCCTTTGTGAGCAGCAGTCGCGGAGTCAAGCAATCGAAGCAGATCGAGGGTACCGGATACCGTACACCTGCGGAAGTTTTCACAGAGGCCTGACGAGCTTGGAAGAAATTGGAATGAATCTGGCGATGATCAGGATGATGATTTCGATGGAATATGGATGGAAGGAAGCGTGTGGAAGGAAGATAGATGGTTCGGTTGGGGGAAGGTCGCAGCTTTTATATGCGGCACTCCCAGGGGCAGCCAATGGCAAGCGAGCAGCCAACTCTGCACCACACCCCCCTCTAAAGGGCTTAGCGACTTGTCATCAGATATGCGGCACACGCGAGGCAATTATTCAGGTCTCCTGAGAGAAGAAGTACCCCGTATTATATAAATTCCCCTTTCAGATGTTCTCTTTTAGAATAGGCAGTGTATAGGCGAGTCTGAAACTTCGTCAATAATCTCCTACACAGAACTACAGCACTACCGTTTTGATCCCAGGCATATAAGATGCTATCTTGTCATATGTGTAATAATGACCGTGGTCCTGATGTGGCTCTTACGCATTCTTTTGATCAAGTCTTAGCTTGTTACATCTGTTCCGAGGACATTTGATGATTCACACTTTGCAGGTATTTTCTCATTACTTGTTCCCACATTACAGATAATATCCCCCTTAAGTCAGCTGTGCTTGACAAATGCGAATCATTATTGTTTTTCTCAATGACTGTACTTCTATGCTTCAGCATTATAAGAGTTTCTCTTGTTTACTTTTGATTGTACCGTGCTCGGACTGCCTCTCAGGTGCGATTATTTCCGTGGGATAACAGCATAGGAATTCAGTATGCCAGCCTCTGTTATTCTCCGGCCGCACGCATTGCGGGTCTGTTTTCTTTTTTTTACACCGTCCTCGAGTTGTTTTGGGTTTTGTCTTGGTGGGCTAGCAAGTACAGGTCACGTTCCCTCCTTTGGCCGCCTTCGGCTAATTGTCGATCACGCGTGACGCGGGTATCAGATCAATGCAACGTCCATTAAGCTTCTCATCTTAATAGATGTTTAAAAATAAGACTCTCGTCATCCTCATCATCTCGGTAGGTTTCCATATCCTCACCACCGAATCCAACATCTATCAAAGTGCCAAGGTCTTGCTCACTCCCAAACTTGATCGTCAACCAAGCTGGGCCATTGCTCTCCTTGCCGCTTCAAACCCGCCATCGAAAGACACGGCCCTTGTGGTGGCCTTCACAGCTCTCTCGATCTTTCTCGATGCATCCTCGGTTCCCGTTTCCGCTATTAAGGTCTTGAGAGGGTTTCTTGTCTTACCCTCCATCATGTTCTTCGGTAACTTATTTCTTGCCCAGCTCTCGATCTTGGTATTCTTGCCAGCCTTGAATAGATTCCATCGTCCTATGAGGCGGTTGACAAATTTTCTCTGGTCGCCTGCCAGAGATGCCATCAGCACTCTCACAACAACATTGACTTCAAGAAGAGGGGTAACACTCACCGATTCTGAAATTGTAGCACTGATCCGATGTCACCAACTCCACAATCTCTTTGCCTACGACCGACAAGGCATTGTCTTCCTCCTTGCATCGTCGATAACTCCTTTTACACACGTTATACCGGAACCAGGACTCCCCAACGCTTCCTCTAGCAAACTCGGATCCTTGAAGCTTTAGCGCAGAAGCGACTCAATAGCAGGTTGAAATTTTTGCTTAGATCCTGTAGGGCCATGCGTCAGGATTTCTCTTCGGAACTTGAGATCGGTGCAAATTCCCCCCGAGGATTGCGGTGACCAACATTGCTTCGAGACGGGGTGCGTGCGGAGGCGCGAGGTGCTTTTGTTGGCGCTCTTGACGCGATGGAAGAAGTGCGCGAAGAGGCTCTTGGTTTAGAGCGGGATGTGGATGGAGCTTTAGCAAAGGTCGAGTAGTTGTGATTAGATGTAGACGGGCTAGTGGGCGTTGGATTCTGTAGCTCTCGTTCAATCCTAGAGCTACGTTTGTAAAAGCTATTAGACGGGATATTTCTGATATCGGCACTTGGCTGTGCATCCTCCTTGCTGATTATGGAAGCTCTGGCAGTATCCCAGCTGCTGGAGCTAACAGTAGACCCTGCAGAGCGAGTGGGTGATGTGGATCGATTCATCGTTGGGTGCTGGGAAAGCAAGACAGGATCTATGTTGAAGTGATAGAGGGTCTGTGGAGAAGTTCAAGACGACCGTGGAAGCACTCACAAATGGCCAAGTCGCATTTTATGAGTGTCCTTGAGTGACATATTAGCTCCTGACGTTCGATTCCCCTCAAGTTATTGTACACAGCCGCCGAAGACACGGGCAATCACAGGTTTTCTTTCAGGCTCCTTTGCCTTGTTTTGAACCGAATCATAATGCGGACCTACGATCTGTCATAATGTTGTCTCAAAGAGGTTCTTACTCGTGGTTTCAACAGTACTAACTGGGTGACCGTCACAACATATCGACTAGGGACGTATCATCTGGGTCATCCCACGATCTCAGAATCGGGTTCATTGCTCCCTGTGAAGGCCACTGTCATACTCTACTCCATGTGACCTACCGGCTTGTTCACGGATGGCCACTCCGGCTGGTGTCGGGTGGCTACCCTAATTCGAAGGCCGGTCGGGCGGGTATCGGGCAGTTAAACCTTCATGATAAACCTCACATGTATAGGGGCGACTTATCTTGTATCGTATGTAGGATATTTAGAATGCTCAATTGACTAGATCTGTATGTCAGTATACCCTGATCCACGCGCCAATAGCTACTGCTCCTTTCTCGATACGCCCGACTTCCATTCCGCAGTGGCTAGGAACAAGGCCAACGCTCTGGATTTTGAGCAGCTCATGGTAAAGCCGACTATACAGATCACGGCTGATACATTTGCACGCAAACACTTTGATTCCTAACGCCCGGAGAGAGGTGAACGTGCGAATATCAACCGGCAGCAGTGATCTGGCGCTAGATGCTGGCGGGTGGGCTTGAGGCTGCTCTTGAGCTGCGTGAATTATATCATCGAGGGAAAAGCAGAGGATATCCGCGACCATCGAAGCAGCGAGAAAATCTCTAAGTACTTTGAATACTAATCCATATCCTTATTATCGTTTTTGCCTATGAAAACTTATATCAGTTCTTCCAAGACTGAAGTTCTATATACTAGAATCTGATGATGTTGTTCCTACAACGAGCATTAATCCTCCTGTATGGATACGTGTATGGTCACGTTTGATAGGGCAATCTGTAAGCCATGCGATAGGGGACTTGGGTCAAGTGGCTCCAAGGTTATACTCTACCACCGAATCACCCAGATCAAAATGATACGCGATCATTTCCTGCTGGACGTTTTAACATCAATGGTCATTGAAAACAAAATATTTTAAAACAGCTATGTTTCCGAACATCCGAGTAAAAGAAAAGCGCATTTACAGAGCCGAATCAAGCAGAAATTGAACATAGTTGGCAGCATAATAGAAGTAAAACACAACATCAATAAGGAACGTTTTTCCTTACTCACAGCCGTTTTTGTTCCGATTGTTGCTCAGTCCTCGAAGTGTAGAGCCCTTATTTCATGAACAAATGGTCTAAGCATTGAGTAGCCCATAATGCGTCATTACCCGAGACGCCCAGTCTACGAGAGCAGAGTCGCTTGGGCGAAGTTCGCTTCAAAGTAAACAAAACCCGCTTTGCACCTCTGCCGCCTTTCCGACCTGTTGACAGAGAATCTTTCAAGGCCTTGAAACAGTAGGAGTGTAGGTTGATCCTGGGGTGCTGTATTTCTGTGCTTAAGCATTGAATATCAAGCTACTCTGATCATCTTGAAAAGATGGCCTTTGCGGCACTATCGGCTTGACACTTGACATTCTTACATTGGTAGTATCCTACCACTCTCAGCCCTGACTTTCAAATGCAGCCTGGAGTATACACTAGTTTAGTGCTTCGTTAGGAACCAAAATCTGCACTGAGCAGTCCCTACCTCGGAGAAGGAAATACTGACCCCCCATCGTTCTACAGTAAGGGCTCGGCCATGATGGAATATCGAATTCACCTTTTCGAGTCTGGATTCAGCCGTCGGCAGTGTCTGCTAATTAAATGTCTCCGGAGATGACCATGAGAGAGTCACTAATTCGGGAAATCTTACATGAATACTGGATAACCCTGAAAGCCGAGGTGTATAAAGAGGTTAGCCATGATCTTGGGCAACTTCTAATCAGACTGTTTTTTCTTCTCTTTTTATTCGACTCGTGGGAGGATAGTAGGCCTGCAAAATATTTTTTTGACAACGGTCATACCACAAGTGCGAACTGATGCGACCACTTGGCAGATCATTTGGACAAGCTTTTCATATTACATACTTCCTACTAAAGCTCATCTCACCAAGTTCACCCGTCCCGAAGATCTTGCCTATCAAATTATATCCCAACAAAGTTTATCCCGCCAAAGTTCGCCCCTATCAAGCTGTGGTATCCAGCAGTATGAATGATAGAGCTCCAGAAATAAAAGACCGAAACTTCACAGCTTCTCGGAAAACGTAAAGACACGTTTGGTTATATGTAAGTAATGCAGAGAACCTGTAATCAACAGTAGTGAGTCACAGGACGATTAAAAGGCGCTTGCACTGTCAAGATTTAAACCCCTGTCCAAATGCAAATGCCTGGGCAAACACATAAAAGACACCAAGAACCGAATATAATGAAACAATAGAGGGATTTTGCAACTCAGTTATCAAGCTCAGTTGTACGAACAAATCCAGTGCGGAAGAAGCTCTAGCGCAACTAACAGCTAGCTTTATTATAGGTCATACTACTGAACTTACTAAAGTAAGGCAGTATATACCTTAATACGCAGAAGGGGTAATTAATGTTCACTATTAATACGCTTACCACGCTTTTCTACCTACAGCAATCTGCGATACACCTACTTACCTGAGCAGCATGTATGGTTATATCACATAAGAAAGCTCGATTGCAGTATATGAGATTGACAAGTCCAATATACTGAGATATCGGCCACGGTATTTGCTCAACATCTAACTCCGAGCTTGTGGCTCCCTATATACTAGATCTCGGATATTCTACTGATCTCTGATTATGTCTGGGCTAGTAACCAAAGCAATACCACTTCCCCCTGAGATTAGGAGCTTGATTCCTCCTGAATTCATACTTGGTACATATTGAAAATATTCCACATTCATAGTCTGTGCACCATTCTAAAGGTTTCTATTAACAGGGGCCTTGATCAAGGGGTACTACCAATCATATAATAATATTAACTCGCCGCTCTTTACATTAGAAATTAACACTTTTACTATAGATTCTATATTAAGTGTACCTATACTAAAAACTCTAAAACGATACACTTCTATAAGAGGTAGTATAAGAAGCGTAGGAATTAATAACAATTGAAAGAATTAGAGAATTGATTCGGGAAATGCTAGAGAGATGTAAGGTAGTGATTAAAGCTAAAGGATTATATACAAAATACTAGAGAAAAGAATAAAAGCAGCATTGCCAAGTATCTAGAGTGCACGGTCTAGAATTGTGGAATATTTCCACCCTGTACTAAGTACCACCAGATTCAGAGAGCCCCTGAAGCAAGACGCTCCTGGATCCTGAACTCAGGGGGGGCTAATACAGTTCGTACATGATTTAGGGTCTCTAGTATTACCGGGGCCCGGAACCCATTCTAGAGCTGAGCTGAAAGCCCCTACTAAGAATTGAGTTGAGATCCCATGGTATGTATGAGCGAGCAAGCCAGTACAGTGGTACAGCTGTGGTGTATTGTAACCCGTCAGTCGCAGGGGGGGTGGGGAGTGAGACCCTTAGTTCAATTCGGCATACATTCTAAGAATGTTGTAAGACTGTAATTCTGCTACATTCTGTACTTACTTTGGCGTTTAAAGCATTGGAGATCCATTTCAATATCTAGAGACAATCCTTTCCTCAGTTCATACTCTAGAGGCGATCTACTGATTGGTACTAACAATATCTGTTGCAGGTGAATGCATATCACATGTTAGTCACATGATATAGTGCCAAGGCGCCAAGGACAAGGTACCCTCACTTGGATATTCTCGAGTTCAGAGAACATCTCTCTTAGAATACAAGAAAACCAACAACCATCGTTCGCACCTCACACTTTCTCGTGCATTCTGTTAGACTACTAATAGAGGATTACCTGGCTATGATATCTACTTCTCTAGAAAGTGTAGTATAGACAAGTATTTAGTGTATTATTGCCTCCCGAAGTTAGGCGCGCCCCATAATTACCACTGGAATTGAGAATTTGCAATACTTCACCGCTGCAACACGGTACAACTTGGTTTATACTATCAGTAAAATAGTAAGAGAATGATTATAACCAACCTGATAACCGCTTTAGTATTGGTAGACCTACATAGTAGAGGTTCGATAATCTGGCTTCTATGAGGGAGCCTGGTCCGAGAGGTATTGGGTTGGGATAGACCCGTTTTGCCATCAAACAAAGCCGAATATAGCTTCTCAGCTCGATGACTGCGTCGTTGGGAATCTGAGTTGAGAGCTTTGTTGGTATAGTTTGATTTTCACGAACTGTCCATTTCCTAGGATCTGTGCTGACTCTAATAATAGTATTACTAGGCTTGACAACCGAGCTGCAAAATCCACTTAACAGGTACTGTCGAAACTCGGTGAAATTGCGCGACCTAATAATAATCACTGTGCCATGAATGTAAAACATCTTGGAAATGGAGTTGTTAATTTTGCGCAAGTCAAACAGACACCATGTGAAAGTATACTTCAATCTTGCAAACCCACACTCTGGCCCCCCTGACAATGACGCCAACGTGGTGTTTGATTGGCCTGCGACGAAGTTGCACGATAAAGCAATATATTCAACTGGTAATAATAGATTCATAAGCCGTGGAGAAATTTCTTTAGATTAAGTCGAAGTAAACAAGTTCTTTCGTCTGCCGAGCTGGGAGAGAACCCTAGTAAGAAATAAATTGAAAAGGAGACCTTGTAAGCATTTCCACCAGTTACAGTCTACATGTTCTATTTCGAGACGACGGACAGCTCGCAAGCAGCGAATCGCGCGACTTCATTGAGATTGTATGGTATTAGTTCTGGTGAGTCGGACTGTGTATAGCACCTAACCGAGGCCGGCAATCCTGCGGTGAATCCCAAGCTTCCACCTTTCCATCTCATCTCGGTGCGTATACAGGAGCAGATCAATCAGCATGCCTCGAAAATACCCGGTCTATTCGCACTGTATCCTATGCTCACATCTCCGTCATTGCAATCGGCTCGACTGAGATACCGGTAGTTGGTCTGGTACTTGTGTTGGAGCTAAGATAGTGCGAGAAATGCCATGTTGTTTTTGAAACCACACTCAATCGGTTCGGCGAAGCTGTTTCTGATCAACTTTTTTGTATTTGGGTGGACACTTTGAAATTAAGTACTTCGCCGACCACTCGGAGGAGGTGGGGGTTTTTGAAAAAGCTTTTTCTGGAATCCACGGGCTGTAGAACAGTCAATCCGGAGGTTTTGCTGCGAAAGTTATACGAAGTACAATCATCTGAAATAGAGGGTTTTTCGATTCAGTTGTTCATGTATCGTTTGTAGGACGCATATAGGGCTGCTCAGGCCCGAGTAAATTCGTGTACTCCAGAGTACTTGTACTTGTATACTGTGTATGCTTTGTGCTCAAGGGTGGTAAGTACCTACTAGGATCCCTATGCTTGGTGACCCCTTTTACGGTTTCCCACTAGGCCTACTTTGTCGTGAGCCAGACAAAAACCACATTCGGGTCATTTAGGGGGGGGTTTATTTAAGGTTTGCAATATCAAATAATACTCTCAAATGATGTGTGTTTGGCCTGCAACAAAGTAATAACCTTAGTATCCGCCTTGCAATAACTGCGCAGGTACCGGTAACCGCACTCCAGGGTCAGTTACGTGAACTGTTAAAGAAATACACCCAAGGTCTGTGCTGACTCTAACATTAGTATACCAGCGAAGTACCTACGAAACGGAAATGCTTGTCTGGAGTCTACGTCGTATAAACCCAGGGGGTGCATCTGTTGAAACTCTCTAGGAGCGGGACGACTCCCAGTAGGTCCTTGTGCCCTTTACTTCATATTAGGACTTTGCAGGGTTTGCAGAATCTCGCTCGGCGTTTCAAGTCTCGTAAAACTCACTCTATTTTTGCCGATCGATACAGGCTGTGTAGTATGACGAGCTCCCTCTCCAAAACTCAAAAGCCTTTAGCCGCTCATATCAAGCCATTGATTGGCTGCTTCTCCAATGTCCATCAATATTTACTTGGTTGATCCACAGTCAAGAAACAATGATTGCGGGGAATGAATGTATGTCAAGTTTACCAGGTGATGAGAATCCATGTAACAAAGCGAAGTGTCATAACCGAACAGGGAATCGTCTGATGGAAGACTATTCGATTTTTTTGATAGGGCTATGGAATAAACAGAAGAGAACCTGGTCTTGGATGAGTGTCAGTTGATAATTCCAAGTAGATCAAGAATAGCTCCAAGGAGAAGGTAGTGATGGGGAGCTAGCTGCAGTTCTCATATATCTATACTTCAGGGCCGGAGCACCGATCCGGCAGACGTCGCGGCTAGATACAAAAGGAGCGGGAGGGTCTGGGAAACTTGCTAGCATAGACACTGCATATAACTCTATCTATATCCCGACTTGAGAAAATTATCCATCAGCCTCATCTCCTCCATTTTCACCATACCTTCATACCACTGACACTTCACTTCACACCGCTTTCAAGTTGCTTCAAACCATTCTCAGACCACTTCACATCTTCTCCATGACCAGGCTCATTGCCGGCCTCGCCCTTGCGCTCTTCCCTGCCCTATCCAGGGCAGTGCCTCTTTCTGAGGTCTCGAAAAGTACGTCCAACCTTCTGTAGAGGTACGACAACAGGGCTAACCCTTCGTAGTCGTCGGTGGTAGCGACGCCGCACCTAATCAATTTCCCTTCCAAGCGGCTCTTCTTCATGATGACCAGTTGTTTTGTGGCGGTGTTCTCCTTAATAGCAACACTATTCTGACCGCTGCCCACTGCTCTGAAAAGTACAAGGAGTCTGAAGTATGGGTCCGGCTCGGTTCTAATGTAAGTCGAACAACTTCCAGCCACAATTTTCCCTGTCACTCTCACTAACGCTGAGCAGTTCTACCACACCGGGGGCATCCTCGTTGGTGTCTCTAAGATTATTGCGAACCCAGACTTCAATATGGATACTATTAACAGAGACATCGCACTCTGGACCCTTATCACACCCGTTACAGAGAGTGACAGTATCAAGTTCGCTATACTCCCAGAGCAGGGCAGTGATCCCCCAGTAGACGAGGTCACTATTGTATCTGGCTGGGGGTCTATTAAGGCGGAAGATATCACCATCCCCAATGCCCTCCAGTTCGCCGATATCAAAATCGTCGATCGCGTAGACTGCAACGCTAAATACCAGGGGGCTAAGATGCCTACCGTTACCACTGACATGTTTTGCGCGACCGAATCTGACAGGGGCGCCTGCAAGGGCGATTCTGGGGGACCATTAATCATTGATAGAACTGGTTAGTTGACCATCCCTTGACTTTCTTTTCAAAGATTCAATCGTTCCTTGGAGTTTCGCTATTGCAGAATATATGCTAACAACCTGATTAGGTGTCCTGATTGGTCTTGTTAGCTGGACTGGCGGCTGTGCTTCTGAATTCCCTGCTGTCTTCACCCGTATTGGAAACCTCATCTACTGGATCAATCAGAACTTGTCTTAGAGGGCTTGATACCGGATATTCAACGGCGCGTTAAGATTTCGTGTTCTTTTTTCTTGCTAGAGAGTGAGTAGGCGGCTCAGCGGCTGTCGTAAGCTCCGAAGAATAGCTGGTGTTGATCATAGCAAGCTTGCAAGCTTTGTAATATAATAGAGCTGGTTCTTTTCCTTTCACATAGATACCTATCTGAGTCGAGTCAATGTGTTTAAAAAATGTATATAAGCTTGTTAAATAAGCCCCTCTTGTTAGCTGCTTAAAAGGTACGAGCGGTGAAGATAATGACTACCTATACTGGGCAAGTCTATCAAGCAAGGCAGTACAGCAAAGTATTAATTCTTTGGAAGTACTACTCGTGATTGCATTCAAATTACCTCAAGTGCTATACTATTACTATTCAAGAAAGGGGAGAACTAAAATATAAGAACTGTAGAGTTCAGAAAGTAAAAGAGATAAGATGCCGTCAGATTACGTGGGGTAGGTATCGTAGATATCCTTGTAAGATTGATAATAGAAGACCATACAAGATGACTGTTGGTTGAAGAAGGTGCGCACTAAAAAGGTATGATTGAGTTTTCTGGTTGGTTTTTGATCTACCTAAGAGAGAGAGAGAGAGGGATAAATACTCGAGGGCAGCCCATGCCAGACTATCACGTGTCCCTGAGATTAACTCTCCTCCTTCACTCTCATCATATGCCTGACATGTGACCTCGACCACTATATTTCTAAAATAACTGATAGCAGCTGTAAGCATATATGTTTAAGCTCACGGGCACTTACAATCCGCATATAGTCAAGAAATCTCAGGCAGTACTACTAACCGGTAATATACGCCTTCACGCAAAACACCTACCCTTAAGCTCGCTTTCGTTTTGCGCAAGCTGCTTCCCCTTTGCGTCAACTCATACTAGTAGATGTACTAGATTAGTATACTTGAAACTCGCCCAAGAAGTGGTGATATGTTATTGTCATCGAGTAGAGCACGCGCTTGTCTGGGCCGCCACTCATTCTTAGATGAGTGCGAAAACAAAATTCCGGCGCCTAACAGGCTCTCGTATTCGGATCTGAATGTCTGTGTATTCAAGCTGCTATAAAGTAAGGCGATAACCATAGGAACAGCGCTGACTAGCTGACATGATAGGCTATGTCAGCGAAACATAGGACACCACTATTTCCTGCCTCTAACGTCTCGAAAGGTTCCCACGAGTAATACATGCGAGCTCGGTCGTTTCTTGCCAGGCGAAACTCATATGATTTCACTCGACACGAGCTACTTGAAGAGAATATGAGCATTTACATACGTGTCGCATTGTATAACCTAATTTTCTCCCAGCTTTCTGTATTACTTCGATATTGATTTTGGGCCGGCTAGTACCAAGTCCATCAAAACGTATAAATAGCCAATAGAGAATTCCAGACAAAAAAGCAAAGTTCAGAGGCCCACAGCCTCAGACTCCTACAACAGATCTTATTACTTTTTCAAACTTCCCTCCTTGCTTAGTAAATGTCTAATCCGTGATACGGCTCGAAAACCACGCCCGGCAACATCCGATCCAAGCTCCAGCCGCGCCTGTGCGGCCGTCAGATCATCCAATCTGGACCTCGGGCCATCCACGGAGCAGGGAATCAGCTCTCGCAGCCAATTCCCAAGAGCGAAAATGCGAACAGGCGAACAGAAAAGGGAGGGTATCAGATGGTTCAGGTCTGAGGCATGGTGTCTCGTTGACCTCACGCTTAAGCGAGCATGACTTTCCATAGATACGAACAACACTTAACCATGTACTGCAGTCCGCAACCCCTCGTAAGGACCCTACTGACCATTCGGTGGTTAATTAGACGCCGAGTTTCCCACCACAGTCGATCGGTCAGCCATCCAAGTTTTTTCCTACCCCGAAACCGCAGGCTTTGGCGGAAACGTCTCGTTCTTTGGAGGGTAGCTGAAGCTAATCATTTGTGCCGACTGCCACGAGTGGGTTTGGGGTGTGATATATGGCAGGGAGTAGGGGGCAGTTAGCTACCTACGTTCTCCAGAAATCCATCGAACTATTGCTCATTGCCAAATAATAGGGTGTTAATCCATCCATCCGCCTCCCTACCTCACCGCACACCCTTGCCCCCCGGCTGTGACCCGGGTATACCTAGGCCGTTATTGCTATCGCTACCAGGGAATGGGGAAAATACGAGTATGAGTCAAGTAACGAGATTTACATGATACCTGATTTGGATTCCGTCCTACCAGAGGGAAAGAAAAAAAGATCCGTCGATGGCAATCTTTCCATCAGTCCCGAAAGCTCTCAGTCTCAGCTATGAATCCAAAACTTATACACTAGCTTAGTCGACCATCTGGTCAAATATATCACGAAAGCTGTGAGTACTTCACAAGTCTTATCTAGATGGTAATTTAAAACACTCGCACCAAGATCCAGGAGACTTAGGCTGGCACATCAACTTCCGGCGTAGAGAAATGGCTTTTGATACATTCTCATATCAGCGTATATCATCATCCCCTGTCATGTCGTCAGGAATCCCATCGCTCGCTAGCGCGCTGGGGACCACGTCTTTCCATCCATCCTGCCAGGGGCAATAAAAAGTGTTCTACCCATGCGCAGGATACCTTCGTCCATCCACGCCTCTCACAGGACTAACGTACCTCCTCTCCCTCTCCCTATCCACGAATCTTCTCCCGTCCGGCACAGCAGGTGGTACCCTGCCGTCCACGAATTTCTCTCTCTCTCTCTCTCTACCGCTATATTCTCGCCCGCTATCCCATTCATCATAACTGCCTCTCCTTGGCCTCCTCCTTTCCCCCCCCCTCTCTCTCTCCCTATACCGCCCCCCACCCACACCAACATCATCCTCCACGCTGCCTCCACTAGCCTCCCCCCACAAACCCTTCACAGCCCCCACATCCAGGTCCTTCCACCGCACATTTCCACTTCCCCCACTTCGCGAACTACTCCTCGCTGGTCGCTCTTTCGTCCGCTCGCCCCTCTTTCCCAGCAGGAAGGGGGCGGAGAGCTTACCGGAGATATCGATCGGAATGCTGGGGAAGCCTTTTCGCTTCCTGTGCTCTGCTTCGCGATCTCTGTCTCTCTCTCTCTCTCCAGATTTCCTATGTTCAGGTATGGAGGGAGGAGGGGGAGGAGCGGCAGACGAATACCTAACCGCAACCGGCGGCCGCGGCGGCTCGTGCGCATAACTCCTCCTGCGCCTCCTCCTGTCCACCATGGGCGCCCCACCATCTTCACTGCTACTCGCGTCCTCACTCATGCTACCCCTCCTATGCGCATGTCGCGGATGGCTATGGCGTCGCTCCCTTTCCTCCGGATATCTCGTCTGCGGCGGCGATCCCACTGGGCTCGGGCTCGGGATCCTTCTTGGAGGGGGGAAACTGGCTCGTCGCCCACGGGCCGTGGTGGTGTCCTCTGGCGCGCGAAACTGCCGCGCGCGGTGAGACGGCGAGCGCGACAACTCTGGCCGCACGGGCGTCGGCACATAACCCGCGCTGGAGACGTGATGATAGGCTACGGGCCGGGAGGGGGGTGGCGGACGTGTCGGCCTCTCGCGCTCGAAGTACGACGAGTCTCTGCTTACTCTGCTTGGCCGGACATGTATATAGCCCCCCTGAACCTTGGGTTTAGGATGCAGATTCGGCCGGATATCTTCCTCGGTTGGGGTGGCTCTCTGCCTGAGCTCGCGCGCGCACTGATCGTGCCACTTCGACACCTCAGCGTCGGGGACGAGGGGGAATGCCTCTTGCGGCAGAGGAAATGGGAACGGGAGCCCGGTCGAAGGGTGTACGATGGGGAAGAGACGGATGGCGTTTTGTATGAACGGAACGTGTTCTTCGGGCCCGAGGAGGATCTCTATACTCTGCCAGCGCACAAACCCGCGAGGCGTGAGGGCCGGGATGGAGGGCGGCGTGAAGTCGTTGGAGGTGGGGAGGAGACTGTGTTGGCAGCCTATCGAGGCGTAGATCCAAGAAATCGAGGGATGAGGAACGTCGACAAAGAGAGCTGCGCAGGGGGGGATCAGCGGCAGCCTTGCACGAGAGGGGACGTCGAGGGGAGAGACAAACAGTCATAGTTCCCGCCCACAGCCTTGTAGAAGCTGGCCAATTTGTCGGGCGTGAGGGCTCTTTCGTCTCTGTTGCCGATCTCTGCGCTCTGTTGCATGTCAGCCTCGTCCAGAGGATGCAAACTTTCTCATCTACCCCTCCCATCCCACCGCTCTACAAGCCAATACAGTCCGCGGAGCAGGAATACGTACGATATACCCCGCGATGGCCCTCAGCAGCGCATCCAGCACCTTGGTCGGCTTCTTGTCCGCCTCGAACAGGTATCCATAGTACGCCTTCGCATCCTTCTCCGCGTCAGCAGCGGGCGGTGGCTGCGGGGGAGCTTGCATCGTCACCGGCGGGCGTAGGCGTAGACGCTCGAGGAAATTCTCATGGTCGTCGGCGCGTCGGGTCCGTCGTTGGTTCTTGCAACAGGGGAAAGCCGGTCGCCGATGAGGTTCTGGGAGGATTGCTGAGTTGTACCTGAGGTGGGACGTGGTCGCGAGGCACCGTGTGATTGTGCTGGCATGGGGAGCGGAACCCTCCGGAGCGGCGAGCTGTGGAGCGGGAGATCCGCGGCGGGCTTGGCGAGCTCAATCCTTTTGTGGGGATGGCTTCTATTGTTTACATTCGGTTATTCCCTGCACTGGGATCGGTCTAAGTTGCCATCGGGATTTATGCTGACAATCGTGAGAGAATGCCCGCGATGAGGTCCACAGGCGTGGAGGAGCTCAAGACCTTGACTCCAGGCTTCCGGGTGGGACGCGCCGTGGTATTTTCCTCTGATTCCGTATGAAGTGGGTCTGCCGGGACGTAGAGCGATGCGCTGACTTGCCCGCGACGCTTTGCGAGCTTAGGACTTCCTGTCTCAACCTTGGGGTATCTGGGCGTTCTTCATTGACTGTGTACATGCGGCGTATGCTAGCTTCCATGCTGGGCTGCTAAATCATATCTCTCAACCGACTTACTTGAGAAGCTAGCACGCGCACTCAACTCGGAACAAGTAAGAAAACGGCTTGCTGCTTTGCATGCGTGTACCAGAGGGAGATGGTTGGGGTTAGTCGAATTTGTTGTATTAGATGTCAAGGTATGGGTATTGTATGCGCACACTATCTATCATCAATCTTCATCATCAGAAACGTTCATTTTGATCTTGTCCTTCTGAGCCCCAGTCCCAGATCCCAGTGCCAGAGATTCGCCTTCCCGAGATCCCAAACGCCACGCCACGCCGTCAAAAGTCGAGAGCCAGCTGGTGACTGGCCATGAGATGCCTAAGACCTCCCAGCAGCAACGACCTGCCTCGGCGCAAAATCCTCATACCCCGGTGGTGCCTCGCCCTCCTCAAACTCCTCACTACCCAGCACACTCCTGGCAATGAACTCCTGCCTCACCTGTTGCTCCAAGAGTTCTTCCTGCGCTACTAGTTCCGCAGCCGCCTCCTGCGCCGTTATACTTGCCCTCCTCCCATTATTACCATCCGCCGCAATCTGCACCGGGAGCTGCAAGCGCACGCTGCTAGCTGAGACACCAGCGCCAGGCGTGTGGATGGTCAAGGTCAGAGCAATGCAGTAGACCCGGCTTGTGATGCAGGAATGGAACGTGGGGACCCACGATTTCGACAGGGGCAGCGTGATGGGGACGAGAATGGAGGCAGTGTAGAAGGTCTTGCTTTCTTCGGTGGACTGACAGTCTGCGGGGGAGAGCGTGCTATCGGAGCCGTAGTCGTCTGAAGATGAAGTGCTGGATGCTGACCCTCGCCTCGTGTACGCAGGAGATGGTTTGTGCATAGTCCAGGCCACCGATTCCACACAGCGAGCACTCAGCGGCACGGAAGTCTCGTAGACGCCTCGGCTCGACTCAAGCTCGAGCTGCCCGCCGAAACGTGCTGGGAAGTCAACCGCCGGGCGCGTAGCATAGAACGTCGTCGCTTTGATCTTGGTCGAGAGGGCCCCCAGGCGGGGAGGCTGGGATGACGAGTCGTGGGGATCGAATCGAAGCATCACGGTCGCCGTCGTCGTGGGCTGCGTAGTCATCTCTGCTGGCAAGGAAGGGGATGGGATGACTAGGGCGCTAGGTTGCGCGGCCGAAACGGTGATCCGGCCCAACTTGCCAGAGAACATGCCCTTTTTCAGCCCCTTCACCTTGCTGAGCACGTACTCCTCATCCCCAGCTGCAATGTTCATCGGCGGGGCTTCTGAAGTCGCGGGCCTCACGCGGATTTTCCGGGAGCAGTCTGCTAAGACCACCTCCTTGCCGTCTCGCTCCCTGTTCCGGATGACCTTGACTTCAATCGCATACTCCACCCGGGCCATCTCGGGCGTCAGATCATCCTTCAGCGAGAAGAGCAAATCGCCATTGCTGGGCGGGAGTTGCAAGTGCGCCGCTTTCACGTGATCGTGGCTGCACGCGTGGCTGCAGGCTCGCGGGAGTAGCTCAGAGGGGATGACAAAGTTGAATGCGAACGTGTAGGTCTGTCCTGCTTCAGCGATTCGAGGCTGTGGGTACGAGGACTCCGGGATGGGCATGTTGAGTTTGAGAAAGTTGTGTTTGGCGAACACGCGCGAGCGAGTGCTCTGCGGAGAGAGGTTCCCGACGAACGTGTGGACGGAGCCGACGAGGGAGATTTGGATCTCATCGAAGTGAGCTTCTTGGGGGGAGGTGACTTTGCACCGGTCAGCTTGTACTTCGTGTGGTCGCTGGAGGGAGAGAGGAGGGAGAGAGGAGGGAGAGAGGAGGGAAAAGGCGTGTTTCGTGAGGTGATGGGCTCATCAAGAGGGCTGCTTACAAACCACAATCCTCGAGCATTGGTTTGATAGGAGAGAAGCAGGACTTACTATTCACCCTCCCCGTGACGGCATCAAACGTCGTGAAGACCTTTCCATTTCCCTCGCCACCGTCGTCAAGCTCGATCTTCATATCTGGACGTCCAACTTGCGCGATCTTCTTGGCGTAGGAGGCAATCGTGCCGGTGGTGCTCTGGGTACTTGCTGCGTGCGACATTGTCTTTCGACGGGAGTCGGATGGATAAACGAGGGAAAAGCCAAGGGAAGGGGAGAACTAAGCGGGTATATATGAATATATATATAAAATGTGCGAGAGAGTGTGCGAGAACGATAAGAAAGCAGCGCTTCGGGGGTGCAGGCTTGCAATGCAGGGGCGACAGCGAGAAGAGACTGGATCCTAGTCCTGCGACGTAACAAGAGTCACGACGTAGTGAATCTATATCCGACTTTCTCTCTGCCTTTCCTTGTTGCCTCGATGTCGATGAGGCGGAAAGGAAGAGAGAAGATGAGCGCGCACCGGTGATCTTTAAATCTCCCCGATGCCAGGCTGAAGCAGCGGCCTGACTCACCCAGCCCAGGTCCCGCATCTGCGGAGTACAGTAGCGCATAGGCAGAGGCATATCACGTCAAGCAACCAAGCTTCAGAGGCCAAACAAACCCGACATGAAAGTATATTGAACCTTGCAAACCTCCATCAAACCCCCTTGCAAATGGCGCTAACGTGGTGTTTGTGAGGCCTGCCACCAAGTAGAAGCTCGACGAAATACGTATCCGGTGCACGCACGTGCCGGGGAGCCTTTTCTGCTGCACCAACAGGGGATTGGTAGTAATCACTTAGCCAGGGACGAGCTTGTGATAGGTTGCTCTTAGTGTTCCTTCGTCGTCAGCCCTGATAGAGTTTGTATAAAAGTATATTCAACCTTGCAGGCCCATCTCACCCCCCTAGATTGACTTTCTGGAGATGCGGGCTTTGCTTGGCCTGCGACGAAGTACCAGAGAGGACGCCGGGGCGCGAATCCTACCGTAGGTATGTTTAGAGCGGGTTGGGCTGCTCAAAGCTGACTGTGTGGAAGGGGGCTTAATAGCGCAAATCCCCCCCTCGCCGTTTAGCTTTGTTCCTAGCAATAGCTTTGCCGAACTATTTGGCCAAACAAACAGAATGGAAACGAGGTGAGAGAAAGGAGAAGCAAACAGCTTGACCTGTGCCAGTTTTGCAGAACTGTGGCCAAGTAGCAAACTATCTTTGGAGATGTCAATATCGAGTTTCGGACCCACAAACCAGAAGTCTGCGCAGTACGTCCCTGAACCTGGCACCGAACCTTGTCGGGTTGGAAATCTCGGTCACGTATACCTTTGTAGTAGGTAGGTAGTATTTCCAGATCTACGGCATCGACCCTACCATCTTGCAGAATGAAACTCCGAGTTCGTTATCAGACGTATTCTTAGTACAAGCACGAATCTTCCCCTCGTGCACATTCAATACTCTCTGATTAGAAGTGTAATACAAGACAGTTCTGCAGACGACTGCTGGGCTGCCACACGCGACCTTAGCGAATGACAACACGCGTGCCGAGTACGATGTCTCGCCAATGCAGTTGTGTGAGAGCGATATGTGAAGTACGTACCTGACCGTCGTTGTATGCTTTGCTTATGAAGCCTCACATTTAGAGAGAAACATCCTCCATCACGACGGCGAGTCTAAATGTCGGCCGGGGGAGCAGCCCGAGGGCCCTGGCACGCCGATCTAGACGCTTAGCGAGCTTTGGCCCAGATCGAAAAGTCTCAATCCCCACAGCCATCATTCTCCGACACAAATGCCGCCTGCACTTCGCGTGCAAGGGCTTGCGTCGACTTCAGAAGATAGACTTGGCACAAGATTCCAGAGGCATGGGTGGGAGAGTTGACCAGGCTCTCGCTGTACAAGGTAAACAGCGTCGACGAGCGATATGAAGCCGACTCCACCTCGGCTTATCACACCAGGCTGCAAAAGGCCTATTCCTTGCAAGAAAATTTGAATAAAGAGAGCATTTTTTAAGACGTGAATCACTTCCACAACAGGTGTTGGCCGCTCCACCAGCTTTGGAAGCGTATTATACATAGTCTAGGCTAAATTATATCTAAGCGAGCTCAGAGCAAGAGGAGAAATCGTTGTAGTAGCAGTAGTCGTAGCAGTAGTCGTATAGAACTGTAAGAAACTGGCATCGAGCTTGAATGATTACCAACAATGAACTTATATCAGAACTCGCTGGATATAAATTAGAGCCAGTCTCATGTTATGGTTTGGTATGATTCTCAACATCCAAAGTACAGCGTAAACCACACCCATTCAGGATGGCATCCGCTCGTGGATCAATGTCATTGTTTACTCCCAGATAAGGGGCCCCCAACAGCTATAGCCATGTATAGAATTGCGTGCTTTGCAACCAACTCCTCAGTGATATAAGCTAGGGAAGGTTTGGTATCGCTGTCCTCGGTATCGTAGCATATTCCTGATCTTGAGCTAGGCTCAGCGTGGCCTAGTGTGAACTCTACACTTCTGCACATCTACCCGGTCTCGCTGCAGAATGTTTGTCTTCACCTCTCGAGTTGATGGTACTTCGTCGCATGCCAGACAAACAGCAACTTGCTCGATTTTCAAGGGGAGATCAACGTGCGTTGGCTAGCGCTCGAAGGCGTATTTTCCTGGGGAGTCTTTGCCCTCACTGTACGCTCCGAGTGCAGACAAGGGCGTATTCGGCAGCTGAATAGATCCAGAGCGAAGATGAAAATAGTTTCGAGTATTGGCTTTGCAAAATTTTCGCGGAACTTGCCTGACACGTGCTATTTTTACAAAGCCGTTCTCAAAGCAGTCGGTAGGATTTCGAGACTTTTCACTCCTTAGGTTGGATGAACATTGAGATTGTAAGCTGTCTTACTCGGCTAACTAGCTAGCGAAAGTCAACCTTAAAATAGCTGAGCATTGCGTTGAGGTATCCGGTAAAATTTTCGCGGTTATATATAAATTTAAGTGGAGACGGCAGGTTGACGGCCTTAGCACGCGGCAGCTTTTGCAAAACTCGATCCTGTAACTTTTACCAAAATCTTCGTTGGTACGATACAAGCTGCTACTCGAATCGATGTCGAAAGTCGTTTTAGCCAAACTGTATCGCCAAGCTATCGCGGGAAATTCGAGCGGTCAAACGCGACCTTGTGAGCCTGTTGGATGTGGTGTGAGATCGTCTGATTACTATGTTTACAATCACGAAGAAAATTTTCGTGTGGCATGTGATAGGATCCTGGGAAGCGAGCTGACTGTGTACTACTTAATGTGCAAATAACAGGCAGGAAAAGGGGGTGACTTCTTGTTGACATGCCGTCCAAATTGGCGTGGGCGTCTCGTCTAGCCCAGCATCTCCGATCTCATGACTAGCACTGCACCGCACCATCGAGTCATCTCATCGCCTTGTAGGTACTACAGTGCGAGATGAGTAAACGCCGCAGAGCCCGACTCCGATCTCGCATCTCCATATCTCGCCGGGTCGCCTTACGAAGTTCCTATGCATGTTTTCATCAGTGGTGCTTTAATCGTACAAAGGTCAGTCTTAGTAATCAACTATACTTTCATCAGTGGTGCTTTACTCGTACAAAGGCCAGTCTTCCTTAGTAAGCAACTATGATTATATTCTCCGTAAATGATCTGTCTTGCGTCCTCTTAGTGGGGTGGGACGGTTTTTTGTAGCGTTGGCTCGTTGCTCTGTGGACAGCTAGCATTGTTTACTTGAAGTGCATGCAGTTGCTTCCCACTTACACAGTAGACTTCTCCTATTCAGATCGGCAAACCGTTGCGGTCTTTCCTAGGGATCGAGTCAAGCACATGGGTACTATGCGGAGTACTCGCCTTCTGGTTGCTTCCGTTCATCTGTTACATGCGAGCTATGCCAGGTGCACCATTCAGAAGCTGGACAAGGAGAGCCGCCTCATAAAGGTGACTTGACCTCACGACCCGGGAAAGAGTACAAAGCTCGAGTCGGAAATGCGGCACAAAACCGGAGCAAGAGCACCGCCGCTAGAGAACAAAAGCCAAGAAAACGCGAGGACCCAAGAGTGAAGTTCTGGCTGGGTCGTGGTTCCGCGCGTCTCTGAAGTCGTTCTTGTAAGCTTGGATACCTGCTGGATGGACGGGCTAGGCGGAGGTCTTGGGGAGGAGGCTATCCGTATCTCTGGGGACGCCTGTGTTTGCGTAATAGGCCGAAAGCCTCATGCTTGCTTAGCCTTTATTTGTTTACGTCTCTCACGTGACAGACCTACCACTAAATCTCAAGCGAAAGCCTCGGTGAGGGACTGGAAGTGATAGTCGGGCCAACCAGGGGCTCGCTTACGATTCCTATTTTGATGGCTACGCAACATCCAGGCTCAAAGCAGCCCGCAACGAACACGCAAGTCATACTCGAGGACGTTCCAAGCCTAGAGGCCTCGCTGTATTGGTTTGCGAATATGTAAATTCTATGTCCACCTGTAGCTTCTAATCAGAAGCTTACAGCTGACTTCATGCTCGAACAGTGGGAGATGGCCGCTCTAAAACCGTCACCCTGGCAGGGGGCGCTCTGGAGATCTTTGCCATCTTCGCCACATGGCTCTACACCAAGAAAATCTGCCGGGGTCACTTCACCGGCTCTGGAGCTGTTAGGAACACAGTGCCGGGGTGAACATGGGCTGATGTGGAGGATGGGAGTCTCGTTTCCAACTGGGACCGTCACAATCACGCGCCAGTGCCAAGCACTGGCACAAGCGTACTTGAGTCCTCTCTCTCTGTACTTCTGAACAGATCAATACGAAATCCAACCAACTACGAGAACAGCGTCTTGCTCTTGCGCGCAGGCTCGTGAAACCAACAGAAGCCATCCGGTTGACAAACGAGAACCCGCTGAGACTCCTGCTTCTACGCCAGTTGAGAATGGATGCGGGTACAGCAGCGACCGCGAATGTTCCCCGTACAGACGATCTCGTCGCAGGGCACAAGAGCGTGTTTTCAGTGGAGAGCACGGATGTTGGACCGAAAGCGTTGGGAGCTGCTATATGTCTGGGTGGGTATAACGTCATGGTGTTGTCAAGCGGTTATACATGGGAAGGCATTCGACGTATTCCGTTGTGTTGTGCCATTCCCCCTGTTGGAACCGAGTGTGATGCGATCAATAGCACTTCTACTACGGAAAGGTTACGACTACCCACGCTACTTGCGATCACTTTTCGCGTCAGATGAGCAGTGATCACTTCACCTCCGTTGGTTTGTCAGCTCGGCACCTGTTACGCATCGCTTACATGCTTTGAGTTGCTCTACTTGCGGAACAGCCGAGATCCATTGCGCGGCTCTCAATACAAGAGATGGCTGTTGCAGTCTGCCAAGCAGCCGCAGGTCAAGCGAGCCATGTTTGCTGCGGCTCCCAAGCGCAAACCGACGCTGTAGGGAGCATTTTCACCATAATCTTCAAGTTCAAGTCTACCACCCATTCATATCTCGTGGTTCTGACGGAAGTACGCTATGGAGTCTAGAACACCAGCGCCACGCATATCACGAACATAGAGAGTGGGCCGCCATGGCCGTCTGTAGCGCCTCGGACGAGCTTCTCCCCAGCCGCCGTATCCTCGCTCCAACTCCCTGTATCTTGACCGGAATCTGCCTCAGTCTCGCCCTGTTTCGGTAAGATATCCTTGATGTCCTCCTTGGCCCCACTGAGCTCCCCGTCTACTCTCCCCACCTCCTCTTACCCGTCCTTCATTCCAGCCCGACTCGCCTCCTCTCGCTGCACAACTTCCCTCTCCCTCTCCCCTCCCTCTCCCCTCCCACTCCCACCTCCTCAAAAACACCCCCTCACCCCCTCACCCCCTAACCCCCCAACTCCTCAGGCAAACCACAACCTGATCCCCCAGCCCGTCCACAACCTCCAGTACCTGCATCACCTCCTACCCCCCATTGATCCTCAACCACAGCTACTCCTCAGCATCGGGACCAGTAGACGGACCCGTGGCCGTTGATATCTGCCGAGTCGGATCGGCATCGGCAATGGTTTCTTGGGCGTCGGTGAGAATCGGGCGGTAGCTGCCGACGGTGGACCGGGTCGATGGTATCTCATCTGGGCCCGAGGGTGTCGTCAACACGTGGGCGCCCCTGCGTGAGTTGGCGTTGGCGGCTTGGGCTCGGGCCGACCTACGCAGTCATGGAGCACACGTGCCGTCATAAACACCAATATGATCTTTCCTCTCCTGAGCCGTGTCGAGAACGAGCACTGTCCTCGGACTGCATCCGGGATCTCGGTCTTGAGGTGCGGAAATCCGAGGCTCGCGAATTCTGATCTTGCTTTGAAGCAGTTTACCCTGCCATGGACTTCGTGGAGGGCAACCGTGGCTGTACTGCAGATTTTGATCATGGGTTGCGAGGTTTGTATCGTCAGGGCAGGAGAAGTGTCGAGGAAAGGGAGGGTCTAAACAAGCGCTGAAGCGAGAACCTGCGTCAGAGGGGTTTGACAGGATAGCCGAGAACACTCTCTATGATAAATGGCAGTGGGTAGTGGTACACAGGATAGCTCACAGAGTCTTTACGCAGTTTCTCTCCCCAGACCTTCCTTATACCTGCTCAAAGCCCTCTCCCTACACTCTTTATGATCAACAATCCTCTCCGGATAACCCTTCTTCTTCGCCTGAGCCCTTTCTCCTCTTCCGTACGGATCATGAATCGCCTTCCCCTTCACACCCGCTAATTCTGGCACCCACTTCCGGATGAATTCGCCCTCCGCGTCAAACTTCTCGCTCTGAAGCAAGGGGTTGAAGATCCGGAAATACGGCTGCGGATCCACGCCCGTCGAGGCGCTGAATCCCCACCCACCGTTGTTGGAAGCGAAATCGCCGTCGATGAGATGTTCCATGAAATAGCGCTCGCCCATGCGCCAGTCAAGCAGGAGATGCTTTGCCAGGAATGAACCGACTATCATGCGGCATCGGTTGTGCATGTACCCGCAGTGGTTAAGCTGTCGCATCGCAGCGTCGACGATAGGATACCCAGTTTTACCTTCGGTCCATGCCTTGAAGTGCTCTTGATTGTACTCCCAGCTGATGTTTGTGTATTCCGGCTTGAAGGGCTTGTTCATGCAGACGTATGGCCAGTGCGCCAGGACGTGCTTGTAGAAGTCTCGCCAGGCGACTTCTGATATCCACGTCTGAATACCGCTATTGCCGCCGTCAAGTTTCTTGGTCGCATTGTGGTCTCGTGCTGTCCGGATCGCGGTGCGAGCACTGAGAGTGCCGCTCGCAAAGTGAACACTCAGGGAGGAGGTCGCTGCTTTGGCAGGGAAATTCCGCAGATCGTGGTATTTTCCTATGCGCTCATCACAATACCTCCGGCACCTCTCCAGAGCCTCCTCTTCCCCGGGAGGCCACATAGACCGGAATCTCTTCTTCTCTTCAGCCGTCAAGGTTTTGTTCGCTGGAGCATCCGGAATCTTCGTCTCAAATAACCCTCCGAACTGGTCCCTCGCCCCGCGAGGATTCCTACTGGGGGCGTCAAAGAGATCTAAGAGCGTCGGAGTCTTGTGAATGTGCGCCATCCATGCCCGATACCACGGGGTATACACCGAATACTGCTTCCCCGTCCCACTCGACAGTTCTCCCGGGTTTACCACGCAAGTATCATGCACAACATCCATGGAAACGCCCATGCCTAGACAGGCTCTCACCATCCTCGCCTCCCGTCTCAGTTCATCAACCTCATACTCCATATTCGCAAAAAGATGACTCGCGCCCCACTCATTCAAAACTTCCAGTATCCGACCTTCGACATTCCGTCTCTTCTCCACCGTCTCGACATGCAAGGGAATATCCAGCTTCCCCAAATCGTCCTTCAGCACCTGCAACGTCCGGAGAACGAAATCCACTCTCACAGGGGCCGTCAAATGCGCCTCGAAATCTTGTGGGCTGACGATATAGATGGCGATCAGTGGTACGCCCTTCTCTTTCGCCTTCTCGCTTGCCAGATGCAAGCTCTTGTTATCCCTCGTCCTCAGGTCGCATTTAAACCAGTGCACCACCGCATCCTTGACCGCGATCTTCTCGCGCTCCGCTTTCGTCTCGGAGAGCGCGTTGTATAGCAGTTCGATCGGCCGAGGCAGTTCGTCTTTGTTGTATGCTACCGCTCTCGCGTTGCACATCTCGTGGGGATAAAACTTGCGGAGCACGATGCCATTGTCCTCTGCTTCTTGAGCCGTCTGGTGGGGTCGACGAAGAGGGTCAGAGTCATTGCTAATCTTAGACTTTTTGCTGCCGCTTCCATCTGGAAAAGACTCGAGGGGCGTGGAGGCTTTGCGTTTGCCGTTCGTTGCAACTTTCTTTGGCGGCATCTGGCAGATACTGCGGCTTGTGAGCGTGCTGATGCTTGAGTGAGTTGGAAAGTTGAGGGATGTCAAGACTGAGATCGAGCGCAATGCTGTCGCAGCGTGTCTAGAGGGCTGAAGCCGAAAGGTAAACATTAAATCTCGATGGACGTGACAAATATCTGCGCGACGATTCGCAGTGTTGAGACTTGACGCGTGAATCGTGGACGTCATCGCTCGATCGGCCGACGCAGGGGCCATCTGTAGCGTGAGATGGCAGATTAGCGAGGCGCTAATGTGGAGTATAGGGGGCGGCGTACATAAACGAACTCCTGCCCTTCCAATACATGACCTGAGTCAGGAATCAAAGGTAGTATAAAACCATAATTAGAACTAGAACTTGTACCGTTCTGTGCATCCCAGAATTCAATCGCGGAGTGAACTCGATGCGTTGTACCTGGAATAGTGCTTACAAACCATCCGCCTTGTTGCGCGGATGGTGTTGAGTATGCGTATCGTTTCTGGATGGCCGTTCAAGGGATTGCAGTCTGTCTGCTGTCACTATGAGTATACAACTCTGGCTGTCTACGAGTGATGAAATCCCCATTGGTCACTCACTCAATCGTCAGTCCGGAAAAGATTGCTTTTGGAATCGGCGTAGCGGGCTTACCACGGAAAGGTTATGGAGATTCCGGATGAGATACTGACGTCTCTTCCGACATGGACGTAAGTGTATGCTTGCTCATTCTACGTAGCGCCGAATCTTGCCCGGGAAGGTTCCTGCTCAAAAGTTGCGAATCATGAATAGGCTCCAGGTAGTTACGAAAGCAAGCCTGCGGTAGAGCCAAGTGAAGGCAGATGATTGAGGAGCCGTAACTTTGTGTTGGTGCAGGGAGTCTGCAGAGGTGGGGGTTTGTGATCGAGTCCCTCTGGAGGAGGCTGATACGGCTCGGGGGCGAGTAAGTAAGTAAACAAAGAATAAGCGAGAGGCTGAGGGCCGAGCAAGAAGATGCATTTTTCAGGCAACAACAACGTCCGCTGTCACGGGGAATCAAAACTCAGCCATGTTACCACGTTAAAGCAATGTGATGACCGGAATTGCTTAAGAAGAATGCGGACGCTCCTCCCTCGTCCACCGGATGTTCTTTCCGCTACGTGATGTCGGCTTTCACGATCCTCAGAATGAGGTAATATCAAGTGCCTCTGATACTGTCCGCTCTGAAACATCCCTGTATCTGAATAGCGAGTATCTGGGCGTCCATTTGCCCCTTGGTCTTCTTCCCTGCACTTGCGCTTGAGTGAATAGGATAATGCAGGGAGTATCCTCAGAATGGGACCGGAGGAGGTTTTGATCGCCGAGCCAGCATAACGAAGAGAGATCCAGAAACATGTATGTTTCTAGGAGCGGAGCCCATACTCGCTATGTGGCATTGCAACGCCGTGGAGACGGCAAACTCTGACGGGATCTAAATGATAGGTCCTGTGATCTATAGAATGAGGAGACGATATCAACGTAGAGCTGTAAATGCCTGACACATGGCCACTACAGTCACTATCTAATACTTCCAACACGCTTCAAGGTTCCCAGTGCGATTCAAGTGAGATGAGATATGCGTGAGCGGAGAAAGATCGGCTTGGATCTCGAACAAAACACAAACCATCCTGCGAGCAGGTCTCCGGGAAACAGCTCTTCCTTATGCCAGAGATGGCAGGTTTAGCGTGTATTAGAGTGCGCAAATGCTGTGGCCAAGGGTCGTTTCATCCCTCCCGGGTTCACGACGCACTCCTAACCTAGATTCAGCCAGTGCCTGCCTCTGGCCCGTCGTGGATTCTCTCCGCTCCGAAATTGAGGTTATTCCGACGTCAGACATTCCAGTCTCTAGCTCGCATGATCCTCGTTCGGGAGTACTTCCTGCTGTGGAGGTGTTGTGGCCCGGCTGTTGTCATCAGCAACGCTGGTGCACCCGAGGCTACATGGCAATCGATTGCGTCTGGTTCCCGCGTTATCTCAAGTAGACATGCACATCTCCAGACAGGCCGGCCCGAGGTAGCGAAGAGGAATCGGGCGTTCTACACCGACCGCATCACCGCCCTGGAGACGCCGTCCGCCCAAGCCTCCACCATCTCGCCCGTCGGTGATGCGACGGCGAGACCGACCACCTCTTCCAGCATGTCACGCAACAACTCGTGGAGTCCGATCTACAGCCCGGGGATCCCCATAGCGTTTACGGTGCCAGGTATGAAGACGGATGTGCGGATTCGGGTGTTCGAGAAGGAATTCCACGTCCATTCGGTGCTGCTCAAGCTGTACTCGGCATTTTTCCGCACGCTCCTGGAATCCGCCGACAAGAGGCTGGAGGAGGATCACGAGAAGAGATGCTGGCGGTACGATTACGTCTCGGTCCGCGAGCCCGACGGAGGATGGGGACTGGAAGTCGCGCCGCAGGTGTGTTCCCCCAACCCAGCATCAGAGCACCGTCGCTGACCATGGCTGGCAGGAAATCCCGTCTCCGTCTCCGTCTCCGTCTCCGGCCACGAGCCGTTCGCCTCCGGATGGAATGGGAAGCTCGGCCGACGACGTAGCCTTCGAGAAACTGCTCTGCGCCATCTACCGGAGGGAATACACCATCGCCGGCCTCGGCGAGCTCTCGGACATGACGCGCCTCGCCGAATGGTACGGCTGCCTCCCGACCTTCTCGGCCTCGCTCTACACGGCGCTCTGGCACTCGGGCCAGCTCGTGGCCGAGATCCCCTCGAACTGCAACTCGGCGCTGCTGCTGGCCCAGAAGCTGCGCCACCCGCTGCTCTTCCGCGAGGCGCTCGTGCACGTCGTCGGCCAGTGGGAAGGCTACAGCAGCCGCTTCCTCGACGGCCACTACAGCCTCGTGTGTGCCGCGACGTTGGCCTACACGCGCGTCTGCGAGCGCCTGCTCGCCACCAACCAGGAGCTCTTCCTCGCCATCAACCGCGACGGACAGGTGCGCCAGGAGCTCTGCGCGGCGACGAGCGACATCCAGCGCGAGCAGCTGCCGACCCAGAATGCGCACTTCTACCGCCATCTGCACGACCAGTGGGCGGGGCGGCCGGGGGACGGCCTCGCGAGCGTGATGCCGTCTCTGCAGAGCCTGCTGGAGAACAAGCTGATGCTGGAGAGAGGCCGGGTGCGGGCGGGCGAGGCCGACTATCGACACCGGTTCTTGTGCGCGGCCATCGACGACTGCGAACTGCCGTGGGACCCGGAGGAGGAAGATTGGTGAGTCTGGTCTGGGGTATGAGGGGGGTCCGGGGCGTGGCGTTGGAGGCGTGCGTCTCGGGGTGCTCGGCTGTGTGGGAGTCTGAGTTGATTGTTCTGCTGCGCGGTGAAGATATCCAGGCATGCGCGAGGGAGAGGAGCCAGAGGCCGGCCGAAGTCACGATGAATCACGCGAGGGAAGACCGCGATCCGTGGTGTGAGCCGTGACGGGCATCTCTGTACGATGCCCCAGCGAAAAGTAACGAAGCCCGACTGGCGGCGCTGAGACGATCAAGCTCCTGGTAGAACTGCAAACAGAGACTAGCCGGCGCCGTCCACCGACAACGCAGCACCCCCCGGCTCTCGTCCAGGGTGGACTTTCTGATCGGTATGTATGTGTGTGTATATATATCTAGACACGCACATTCCAAGCGTTATATCACCTAGACCCCACCAGTCGCGCAGCTAGCTAGCTAAATCCATCCATCCATCCATCCAAATCCAACACCCACATTCCATCACGTCACGTCACCAGAACCCCCCCCCCCGTCGTGCTGCGAGTCGCGGTCGGCACTGGACAGGCTGGTGGCCGCGACGGGGAACACGACCCCAGCCGGGAGAGATCTGGCGGCGGACAAAACCCCCAGACCACGATACCCGTGGGGACCTATCCCACGTCCAACCCTCTTCTCCCATATCCCACGTTGGGTTGCGGTGACGGTGGCGGTGACGGTGGCGGTGGCGGGTTACATATCTTCATTATCATTACATCAGGTCCTATTCGCTTCGTCCCCTTTCCATCCCCGGCCGAGCTCTCGCTCCCGCCCGTCTCTCATCGTATCCCGGCTGGCGCGATACCGCCGGGAAAGAATCCCACCCGCAGCATACCAGTCCGTTCCAGCCCAAAACAAAAGACTCCGATCCCATCAATGTCTCCCGCAAGAATTCAGATCCAATTCGGGAGACAGAGCCCCGCTCCGTGATCGCCTGGCAGGCGGCACAGGAAAACAAGACGGCCCCCAGAGGGCTCACCCTCAATCGGCTCTCACTCCCGCCGGCTGTGGAGTGCAGCGCGTCCCCTCCGTCGCGAGATCCATCACGCCGCCGCCTCCGCGCCCGCCTCGCGGCTCTGCTTTGGAGCTCCGGTTCGGCCGTGCGCCGGACGGCTGGCTGCGGGGGAGTAGAGAAAATCGGGTGCGGGGTCTCCCTTCTCGGACTCTGGCCCCCAAGGCTCATCCTTTTCCCGCACGGGGATCCACTCCAGCTGCGCCTCGTCGAACCGATGCCTGTTTCCCCTCAGCACGCCCAACTTCAGACCAGGAGGGGGGGGGGGGGAAAGAGAAGAGACACTCACCCCTCGTACTCAGTCTCGGTCAGGGCCTTGTGCTTGTACTCGGCTTCCAGGATGTCCCGGTACCCCGACGGGATCTTGGCCGGCGTGCCCTCGAACAAGGTATCCCGCAGAGGGAAGATGTAGGTATCCTAGCGAAGCCAGTCGTGTCAGCCGCGTCCCCTCTCTCCACCCCCGCCGGGCGCGCGTCGGGTCACGGGACAAGCATACCCGGTACTCGTGCCCATCCTTGCAACTCAGCATGCCCGGGCCGGCCGGGTGCGTGGTGTTGTACCTCGCCGTCGTGATGTCGATGAACAGGCCGCTGTCGGTATCGATCCAGCGGGCGTCGATGACGTTGAGGCGGTCGGTCTGCTCGCGATCCACGTAGTGCGGGTTGATCTCCAGCAGGTAGTCCCGGCCCTTGGGGATGCGCGGCGTCCGGTAGTGGAAGACGGACATGTTGTAGTAGGAGGCGAGGTAGTGCATCGAGGCTTCGGAGACCTGCATGTCCAAGTCGGAATCCCAGGGGAGGATCTGGGGGGGCCGGGGGCGGTCAGCTCGCCCACGCGTGATGGGAAGTTGACGAGAGGGGGCAGGCCCTTTTACCTTTCGGTTCCACCACCAGCCCAGCAGCGTGCCGTGCATCAGCCACGTCTCGACGCCGAGGTCTGAGAAGGTCCTGAGGTAGGTCTGGATCAGATTCGAGAGGGCCTGTTTGCGCTCGTGGTAGCCGAGTTGATGGTCTGCGAACCTGTTGGGGTGTGCGGGTCAGTATGGGTTTGGCGTCGGGCGTGGCGACGCGACCTACCTCCCATCGTAATGCGGATGGAACCTGAACAAGCCCACACCTGTACATCAGCCATGGCCCTCCATACTGTGCTTGACGCAGACCGCGGCATGGCGAGTACCTACACGCTCTCATCTACCGCCGCGTTAGCACGTCTTTCTCTCTCTCTCTCTCTCTCTTGTACTCTCTCGCTCGCTCGCTCGCTCGCGACGGGTGGTAGAGACTGGTGGGACGCGCGACTCACGGAAATACTTCTCGACCGGATCGCCCTTCCTCCCACTCATGTCCTTGTGGATGCGCGAGCGCACGCTGGAGAAGTCGGCATCGCGCTTCTGCACGGCGAAGGCGGCTGCGAGAGCCAGCACGGCGGGGAGGGAGATGAGCCATGGGAGACGCATGGTGGGGAGAGAATCGTCTGAAGACGGAGAGCAGATGAGGCGAGGAGAGAAAGGAGGGAAAGGGGACGGGGACGGCTTATAGGAGTTTTTTTTGACAAGCTTGGCGATGACGGGGTTGGTCTTGGCAGCTGGGGTGAGTGGGGAGGGTGGATGCCTCAGGGAGGGAGAACGGGAGAAGGGGAACACGGGGGAAAATGCCGTGGCAGATCCCGTGGCAGAGTGCACGCGTGTGTGATGAGTAGGGGGAGGGGTAGGAGGAGGGAGGGAGGGAGTGTGCGAGAGGGGACGAGAGAATGCAAGGAAGTATAAGAGAAAGAAGAGAGAAGAAGAGAAGAAGGGAAGAAGAGAAGAAGAGCAAACGAGAGAGACGAGACCCCATGGCCGGCCGAGCAGAGGCGCCGACGCGGCTGCCGACCTGACCGCAGCTCGTGCGCTCGAGGCCCCATTCGCGTCGCGCCTCAGCGGTGGCTGAGTCATCACGCGTCAGCCAGGCTGGACGTCCTTGGCGTAGCGCACGTGGATGGGGGAGTCTGGGGGCGGCTCTTCTTTCGTTCCTCCGCTCTCTCTCCTTGCCTCTCTCGTGTGGGCCGACGTTTGTTCCTGGGGGTTTTCATTTTTGATTTTTATCTTACCGGGTATCCTCTCTTCTTCCTTTTCTTCCTTTTCTTCCTTTTCTTCCTTTTCTTTCCTTTTCTTCCTTTTCCTCCCTTTTCCTCCCTTTTCCTCCCTCCCGCCCGCAGGTCGAGAGCGAAGATCGGTAAACGCCCCGCTCCGCCCCGCCCCGCCATAGCCATCCTCGGCCCATGGACCAGCCCGGCACTCTCGGACCTGGCCCTCGCGCGGGCCGTGGACGGTCCTGCGGCATGGGATCCCATGCCGTCCCCCCGCGGCTCGTGACTCGCCCCAACCCGCGACATCATGTCCAGATCATATCATATCCGCCCACGCGTTGCGTCCCTACGATGCAGTACAGTACAGTACAGTACAATACACTACACTACACTACAATACACTACACTACAATACACAACACTACACTACAATACACTTCAATATACTACACTACACTACACTACACTACACTACACTACACTACAGGTTGAGCATCATCTCAATCCCCCGAGACGACGCGTCAGCCCTCGGTCCCGCCACACAAGCTTTTCCGCCACCTTGGCAAAAGCTTCGCCCGACGCCCCGAGCGCCACACGTGCCCGCCGCCGTCGGGGATCTCCGCCGGACAAGTAGCCCCCATCTGACCTCCGCCCCTCTTCTTTCCCTTCCCTTCTTTCCCTTCCCTTCCTCCCGTCCGCGGCCCGAGAGAACCCAGAGGCCAGACGGGCAGGACAGACCTTCTCCCGAGCAGGGAGATGAGTACAGGAACGGGGCGAGCGGGGCGGCCAAACACACGGACATCCTCTCCGGGACCGCCCCCCCCCCCCGTGGGAAGCTCGGCATCGTGGATTTCGCTCGTCCCGGCCCGAGAGCTTCCTCGGCGCGCGACATCCCGACGCGTATTCGGCTCCCAGGTTTTCCGGCCCGGGGATGCCTCGGGTGCTCGCCTCGCGCATCGGTGGGAGAAAGGCAGCCCGCGACGTTGGCAATGCGTTGACCACCTCCGCCGCCGTGACAGATCCGTCCACAGGAAAAATCCGAGGCCGGGACACCACGCGCGACAAGTCGTAGATCCGAGGGCGCCGCGTAGCGCGTAGCGCGCAGCACGCATCGTCGAGCCTCCCTCTCGCTACCGTGGATCGAAGCCATTCCAGGCAAGCAACCGAGGAAGTCTGGGGGAGTTCCTCGCTACGCGCCATTCTGCTTGTCCAGAGAGGGATTCGCGCCCCGAGGCCCGAGGCCCGAGGCGGGGAGAGGCTGGGAGCTGGCATGCAGATTCAGATTCCGCGGCAAGACTGCCGAAGCATGAAGGGAGTCCCGAGCGGGAAGCGAGAGACACGACGCCGCGCGTGTTTTCCCGACTCGCTAAGCACCGACGGAGGCGAACGGTCGAGACGTTCCCCCCGTCCCCGTCGTCGTCACCCCGGCGCTCTCTGCCGCGTGCTCCCCGTCTCTTGCGCTCGTGTGCGGGCGCCTACGACAACGTGGCTTCGGGGTCTCGCCTTCAAAGAGGTGCGTGTCGCTGGATGCGTGCGGATCCGCGATGGCACGTGCACTTGTCACGTGGCGGGAAGCGATAGTCGACGCCGCCTCGTCGCCGTCCTCTGCTGGCGGAAATTGGTTCCGCTCCCAGATCTGGGGGGTTCTCGGTAGATCGGGAGGTCGGAAGGACGGAAGGTCGGAATATCGGGAGGTCGGAACATCGGAATATCGGGAGGTCGGAACATCGGAACATCGGAACATCGGAATATCGGAATATCGGAATATCGGAATATCGGAATATCGGAATATCGAGTTGGTCCAGTCGCCAGTCCTCAAGCGTCGGTCAAGTCGCCCTTCTCCCTCTCCCTCCCCCATCTCCCTCCCCCTTCTCTCCGAAACCAAGCTTCGCCCAGAGATTTCAGCTCCGTCCCAAGAAGCTGCAAACCTCAATCCCTTCACGACGTCCAATCCAGGCGATGCAGATTGAACCGCGGCATGAGATTGGCTGTAGAGGTTTTCTTGGAACGAGGGAGAGGTGAGAGGGCAGAGTACGAAACCGAGATACAACAGTTTAGTCCCAGGTGATGAATAGATAGGTCCAACGGGATCGAGCCGGATCTTGAGGCTAGCCTCGATAGGTCACTGGGGAAGATGGAGAGTAACAGTTGTAGAGGTCGCTGGTCCAAGCAGACAGCAGAAAAGCCGACCTGGTAGAAGCCTTGCACGAGAAGCCGCATGCCTGGAATGGCGCGGATCCAACGAGCTTACTGTAGGTTCCGTACCGGTATCGATGTTCACGTGAGTGAAGTCGAGTAAATAGGTCAAGATGCATGTATTGCAAAGTCTGTCACGTGTCCCCTTCTATATAGGGCCGAGATGGTACCTTGATACCTCTGAATCACCTCTCCTCCTGGATTCCTCCAAGCCTACGACGAGCATACCAAGGTCCTCGGATTGCAAGACCCTCCGAGGTCCCTCTGAAACCCCCTCGGATCGCATATGACATGTCACTACAGGATGATCCGAGGAATGAGGGGAACGAACGCTCGATAGGAATCTGCGTACCAACACTCACAGCCCAAGAGTTCACCGCCACCCCGACGGTGACAAGGTGCACTGTGTACCCGCATCAAGCAAAGACTGCTACGCTCTTGCTCATCGTGCCCTTTCCATGCATCAAAATCGCGTCCAGCCAGACCTGGTCGCACTCCTTGTCCCATCCACGCTCTGCACCCCACGCCACGACCTTGTCATGGTGCGCCACAACCTCTCCCAGTCCAGATATCATGTCGCCTGTCCGTGAGACCGAAGTATATGCATCGAACTCCACGACCTGGATACTAGGAACCCCCTGCAGAACGGCTTCCAGCAAGGCTGCCGAGAAGCGCTCGTAGAACCCCTCGCTCTTCCGGAAGCCGGTGAAGATAGCATCGCTGGGATCGCATTCCACAAAGACCTTGAGAACTCGGACATTGATGCAATCCTTCAACCCGAGAGCCTCATTCACAACCCATCCGCGCGGGGGGTTATTCCAACCCGGACCCAAGCGGAGCTGTAGACAGGTGATGGACTCACGCCCACGTGCGGGCATGCGCGCGAGAAGAGGTCGCTTGGTCTTGAAGTACTTGCCCGGATATGTTGGGAAGATGCGAAAGGTGTGGGTGCTGAAGAAGTGGTGTGCGCTCTCACGATAAATCTGGCGCGAGACTCGGAAGAGCGCGAAAATCTGCATGCGGTGGAAGAGCGTTAGGGTCGACGGGTCGAGGTCGATGACGGTGGGCACGTAGGAGAATACCATCGAGTATATCGTGCTTCGCAGCTCCGAGGGTAGACCGAGGAACGGGAAAGGCTTCTTCTTCCCCGTGGCGGCTTCATCTTCAGACGGGCACCCAGAGGTCAAGGTCGACGAAGCGGGAGTGGTGAGTCGCGACGAATCGCGAGTCGGCAGAGCGCTCTTGGGTCGCAGCACTAGACGATTGTTTGCCCGGCCTTTCATGATGGCTGGTTGCTGTGTGGAGGCGAGGGTTGGGATTCGAAGAGGTATTTTGAGCGGGGTAGATTGTGGAGAGGAAAGACAGCTAGCAATCTCAGTAGAAACGGGTTCGCACGACACGGTTGTGATTTATAAAGTAAGGTGTAATTATGACGAAAGGTGTAATAATGTGATTCAATCTATTCTTTAAGAGGCCCGTATAGGCAAAGCAGGTCCTGAGGATTGTCGGGGATTGTAGAGATGCAACGGGATCGAATTACTCTTGACGACCAGCGCAAGCACCGGCCGTCTAGCATCCAATTCTTGAGCATGCCATTTTCTCTCGTCATCCGGTTTCAGCTCGAGACCTATCGGAAGGATTATCGAATCAATTTCTGCTCACCGTTGACTGCAACTTTGGAGAGAAAAGAAGTGAGTTCACATCAGGTATTTCGAGTTTTATGGCTCGGAGCTTGCAAATTACGCTAGTCTCAGTATGTACTAGACTAATTAATTCAGAAATATTCTTGAACAGCCTCGACTGTGCGCTTCCCACTGCCACTCGATCAACAAGCCAATGTATCTTCTTAATTGAACATACCTGGGTGTACCATTCCTTTCTTGTTCAAGATGCTGTCCCAAGCAGTCGTACGGTCGATACGAAATCCGGGGTGGAGGACGACGACGGCGACTTATAGGATAGCCTCGTCCCTAGGGTGGACTCGGTCCATGGCACGAAACAACAAGCCGAATCATGCACCCAAGAAAGCGACAGACTACTCGAAACCTGCAGCCAGTCCTGCGCCTCCTAGACAGACAGGCCCCGACTCCAGCTCCGAGCAGGCACACGGAACGGAGAGCAATAACAAGCCTCGCAGGCCTGCAAGTACACAAGATGAGGCTAGAAGAGCCGCTGCGAGGGCTGCAGGAAAGACACCCGCCGACGGAGGGAGCGGAGTCAATGAATTCCGTGAGGCGCAACCGGAATTTGACACGGCGGCTTCATCGGCAGACAACACAGCTCCTCAGTCCACTTCTCCATCTGCCATTGATCCTGTGGAAGACCAGACCTCAAATCGGCCACTGCCAGATCTTACCCAGGGTATCCCATCAACCTTGGAATATGAGACCACGGGGAGCACATCAAAGACCCCGTTGAAGTTGGACCTGACCGGGGTGGAGGATCAAGAGATTCCAGGGGGTGGAGGACGAGGCCGCGGTAAACTCCCAGCATCAGCATATGTATCTTCGACTGAGAAGAGACGGTTGAAGTTTGCAAACTACATGTATGCCGCGTTTGGCGTCGCTGTAGTGACTGGCACAATATTTCTTGGCCGCAACTGGGAGTCGGAAGAAGAGGAGCTGGCCCATCCAGATGCGCCGTCGGGCTGGGCCTTTGGATTGATGTGGAGCCGAGCAAAGGCTCGCGTGGGAGATGAGCTGAACTACTACAACGAACCAACCTTCAAAAAGCTTCTGCCGGATCCAGACCCAATCTTCGAGCGCCCATACACCCTGGTTTTGAGTCTGGAGGATCTTCTTATCCACAGCGAGTGGACAAGAGAGCATGGCTGGAGAATGGCCAAGAGGCCCGGGGTTGATTACTTCCTGCGATACCTAAGTCAGTATTATGAACTTGTCATTTTCACAAGTCAGCCGTGGGCAATGGCAGAGCCAATCATCCGGAAGCTGGACCCATACCATATCGTCACATGGCCGCTCTTCAGAGAAGCTACCCGATACGAGAACGGCGAATATATCAAGGTAATTGTTTGGTATGCCTCAATACAGCCAAACTGACAACTGCAGGATCTCACATATCTGAACCGCGATCCCTCCAAGGTGATCATGATCGACACAAAACCCGGGCATGTACAAAAGCAGCCTGAAAATGCCATCGTTCTCAAGCCTTGGGAAGGCAGTCCGCAAGACAAGGAGCTCGTCGCCCTCATCCCTTTCCTGGAGTACATCCATACGATGAACGTTCAAGACGTCCGCAAAGCCATCGGCTCCTTTGCGGGCACGCACATACCAACAGAATTCGCCCGAAGAGAAGCAATCGCCCGAGAGAAGTTCCAGCAACAAGTTGCGGAAGAGAAGAAGAAACGCCCCAAGCACTCCGGGGTAGGAATGCTCGGTAACGCGCTAGGAATCAAGCATCAAAGCATGATGATGGATCCTGCCGACCAATCACCAGCAGAAGCTTTTGCGCAGGGCAAGATGCTGCAAGACCAAGCGAGAGAGAGGGGGCAGAGGAACTACGAGGCCCTGGAAAAGGAGATCCGGGAAAATGGCGAGAAGTGGCTCAAGGAAGAGGCAGCACTCGAGGAGAAAGCGAAGGAGGAAGGCATGAAAGCCATGAAATCGGGTTTCACGGGCTACTTCGGCGGCGGCTCCAAGTAGCAGACGAAAAAAAGCGGTCAGGACGCAATCGGGCCATGGGAAGCGCGGCGACGCATTCCGTGTACATATCATCGGCGCTGGGTTCCATGCGGACCAGCTCGCCTTCTCTTCTCAACTGATCGAAACGGGTGCGCGCATAGCGAGCTGCAGAGCGGGGCGAGCTGATTGAGCCTTTCGCCTGCAATGGCTATTCAGATGTGATATCCGGCCAGGCAGCAGAGTTGTACAATAGTGTCATGAATATGGATCGAAGATGAACAGAGCCCCTCGGGCCGATCGGCATTGTTATAAGGCCGTGAGTGGCACAGGGACCGGTCTCGATGTCGGGAGGTGCATTGCCAACTGGCTCCTTGCAGCTGGTGATCTCGTGGTGTGCGCATCGAACCAAGTCCGTGAGATGTTGATATCATGGACTGCGAGCGCAGCACGAGATGTTTGCTTTGGCTCTTGGTGCTGGTGTTCCGTGAGGAGGGCCGAGTGACCAGTGTCATGGTCTTCCCTCGTCAGCTTTGTCGATTCCACCCGTCTCCAGATCTCCTATGCCGACGAAGAATATATGTCCATCAACTCTCCGTCTTGTTTCTCCTCAAGGTCCGCATCGTCCCAGCAACCATCCAATCAATCTCTCAACTCGACACATCAACCCCATCATCAAGGCCTCGTCTCGCCCGAGCTCCTGACCAAGATCTACCATGCACTTCCTCCCTCTCCTGCTCCACCTCGCCCTCCTCACCCCCTCCACCCTCTCGGCCCCAACAGAAGCCACCACGGACGAGATGGCCCGCGGCTGCGCCTGTCTACGGCCCTGCTACTGGTCCCACTGGGCCTATTGCAATAGCTGCGGCAAGATGACGGATTCCTCGTGCGTAATCCCTCCCTCTCCTCACTCTACCGGCAGCAGGATGGGCGAAGAAGTCGCGGCGGGGCGGCGGGCAGGGGAGACGAGAAAGCGAGGACGATGTGCTGACACGAGTCGTGCGCAGGCAGCAGTTCCAGTGTCTCACCAATCCGTGCTGCGAATGTGCCTGCTAGGCGCGTGGCAGATCTGCCGCTGGTCTTCTCTCCTCTGTCCGGTTGTGAGCCAGGGCAGAGAGAGTTTGCGGTGTGTTTTGGGGGCTCGCACAACTCTGTCGACCTCTCTGTTTTCATTTCTCGTTTTTCTGTTCTCGGGACTGGGACTGGCGCTGCGATGGCATGGAGCGGAATAGGATGGATGGGATGAGATGGGTATGCACGGCAGTTATTTCGCAATGATAATGAGTATCATGAACACCAACGCTTGGCAATAGAGTCGCAACAAAGTAACACAGTCGCAAGTCCCGACCCATCCAAGAAGCGACCCACGGAAACAACAAAAACAAACTCCCACAACTACCCTCAACGCTCCGCCCCAGCAGCTCCACCTTCCCCGGGCCCTGCGATCGCCGCAGCGTGTATTTCCCCCACGGCTTCAAGCATCCACCCCTTCCACCACTATCGTACGCGGCGTCGACCCCCGTGCTCCGTATCCCCCTCGGCGCCTCCCACCCCCCAAGCATCCGCGAAGCCGCGACGGCGATCCGGCACGCTGCCGCGCCCTGCCAGACATGCGGGTGCGCGCATCACCAGCCCTCGACCGTCCCATTCGATCCGCTCTCGACGCTGGGCTTGACTCGCATTGCGTCTCCATCTCCCCACCCGCACGCCGTGCTCTCTGCACCCATCCCGGCGCGCACGACATGCGCTTCCCTGCCGTCGCGGGAGCTGGGGAGGAATGGTTGGGAGGGGAGGCTGGAGGCTGGAGGCTGGAGGCTAGGTAGGTATATAATGAGTGCGCTCGGTGTGTTTGCGCGAGGGGCGAGGAGACACGTCTCCGATCAGCGATTCCGAGCGGCTTCTCCCACAACCCACCCAAGCGAAACAGCTCAACACAAACAAACACCTCGCTTAACCACCTCCCCAGCCTGTCGTTCTTGGCGTATCACGGTGCCCGCGACATCACAACACCACCACGTCTACACCACCTCTCTCACCACCTCCTCTCCACAGGGGAAGAAGAGGGTGACAACTCCAGATGCCTCGCCTCCTCAGTGCCCTCCTCCCCCTCCTCCTCGCAACGAGCTTCCTCCCCCGCTCCCTCGCCGCACCTCCCGGCCTCTCCCCCACCCCGCGCCTCAGCAACACCACTCTCCCCTCCTGCGCAAGCCCGACCTCCAGCAACCCCACGGCCGCGGCCCCGGCCCCCCTCAACCCCAACGCCTGCGCTCTCGGGTGTCGCAAGCCGTGCTACGACTACGCGTACTGCAACGGCTGCGACGCGCTGACGGGCAAGGAGTACGTCTCTCGCTCTCCCCCCCCTTCTCTCTTCGTATGCTCCTGGTCTGGGGTGCGCGACGTGGTGTGATCCGAACAAGTGTTGACGAGACCAACCCCGACAGGCAGTTGAGATGCGATACCGCGAGCTGCTGCGAGTGTCTGTGTTGAGACGGGGGGGGGGGGTAGCGTGTCTGCGATCCGGGGTTTGGGAAGGGGAGGGGACGAGCAGAGATGCCGGAAGATCGGAGAGGAAAACGGGACAGGGAGGAAAATACGGGGGGAGGAGAGAGGCGCCGCGGGTAGTAGACGACGCCCGTCAAGTACAGCTGGACGAGGGAGAGAGTCCGACGCGCTTCGTGGCCGGCGCGGGAGAGTCATGCTTGAGGGGTGGAGGTGCTCGGGAAGCGAGGGCGGCGGCGTGGAGGATGGGAAGATGGCAGAGAGTCAAAAGCATCAAGGAGGGGGCTGGTGACAAGGCGTCGTCGTGATACTGCTTCTTCCAAGCACCTGTTACCTGCTACCCGATGATCGTGTCTTGAGAGCGATGATAGTAATGGTAATACTTACACATGCTGCAATCACATAGTCGGATACCAATACGTACACGTCGTGATATACTCTCGTCGACCATAACAATCCATACAAACCAAACAAACCGAGAGCCACGCGATCAGGACCCTTCCCTGGAACGCCGTGGCATGATTCCCAGACCAGGGAGCCCGCTCCAGACACACGTGTAGCCGAGGTGCGCTTCTCCGCCCAGCTCGACCCAGCCCAGATGACACCAGGTACACACATCCCGTCGCATCCCATTGCACCCCATCATCCCATCCAGGGGATCACCATCCCATTGCGCGAGACTGAAGTTGCACCGCATCAGCAGCCGAATGTCACGTCGTACCCACCAGCCATATCACCCACACTGTAGAACCCAAACCGACCGAGGGAAGAAGAAACAGAGAGAACACGAGCAATCCTCGTCTCCGGTCCATGGCGCCGGCGCAGTAGACTGCATGTCCTGCCCCCACCCGTCACTTCACCTCACTCTCGCCGCCGGCCAACTCTTTCGCCACGGTCGCGTCCCCCCCTCTCGCTCTCCCTCTCCCTCTGCAGCCCAGCTCTCGCGTTGCGGCGGACAGCAGGCCGCTGGACAACCCTCACGCATGAGTGCCGACGCCCGCCCCGTCGCTGTCGAGCCCGACCGCGAAGCGCTCCTGGTTGTGCTCCAGCGGCGCCAGTCCGTCGGGCACCCACGGCAGAGCGCCCCCGACTCCAACCGCACGCTGGTGGGGGCGGGTCACTCCGTGGCGACGGGCACCCGTCAGATCGGTCGTGGGGTCTGGGCCGGGTGGCCGGTCTGCCCTGGCCTCTGCTTTTGCTCGGGGGGGAGGGAGGGGCGGTAGTGGGCGGTGGGCATAGAGGGACGCGATGTCAGGGTCGCTGGTTGTGTAGATGGTGGTCCTGGAGGGGGGAGATGGAGCGGAGTGCGCCGGTGGAGTCCCGTCCTCGCTACGGTCGAGCTGCGCTGGGCTTGGATCGGAGGGGTCGGATCCCATGAACTTCCCATCTCTCATACATTTCTGGATCCGAGAAACTCTACCCTCGATTCAGCGGTAGCACGTAAACACGGAGACGAAATGACCCACGTAGCGAGCAGACGGCATTGACAGAGTAGCCCCACTATCTCCTCCTCTGTTTTCTGGTCTCCGCGATAGAGATGCGTGGTGACAGACTGGGGCGTGTTCAGGACATCCTCTATCGTCCACCACTCTGGGGCGTCCATGTCAGTTGTAGGGTGGTGGGAGAGCGTAAAGCTGGGTAGTTACTCGGCGTTTGATAAGAAAAGTCTCGAAGAGGAGAGGCGATCTGAGCAAGATATAATCTGTAGAGAGATCTCAGCGTCGGGAG
>JAENRP010000116.1:43051-64346 GCA_024741835.1 Diplocarpon mali | reverse complement strand
TGCCATAGACGTGGGGAATATGTCGGCTTTCGCGGAGCGCAACCAAATGGTGGAATGATCCCGAGACAAAGAACAGAGAGGGAGACAGAGGCTTGGGCCTTGACCTGATACAAAGAAACGTACACGCATGGCACGGCGCGCGTGGAATACCAGGGGTCCGTACCGGAATCCCTTCTTTATTGAGGTCGAAGACACCAAGAGTCTAAGCGGCTCACTATCAAGGGCAATACCCGCTCGGAGCATGAACTCGGGTTCTCGGCTTGGAAACACCATTTTGAAGACTTACACCCTCAGAGCTAACCGATGAACACCAAGCCGACACAGCGATTGAAGAGTCACCCGGGCTCTGGAGATGAACTCGACGTCTTGAGAGTCTATGCCAATCAAAGAAGATTTTTCCAAGCGAGACTTCAATTTCCACAGTAATCGTGATCCTCCAAGTGGGTGGTTTCCCCTGGCAGTGACACAGTAGGTTTTCCACCCATGTTGTCTTCGAACGTGGTCAAGAGGGAGTCAGTAAAGTACTCGTACGCGCGAGAATGGATAGGCGCTTGGAAAGATGGGATCTTTCAGCATGTACCAAGAGTCTGCGTGGATGATTGTTGGAGACAGAGACATGGCCCATGGGCCGCTGGTCAGGTGCAGCCGTGTCATCTAGCTCAGAGCACAGGAGGTAGTTCAGACTCTGATAAGTCGTCTCCTACATACCTCGTCGCGAGTACTCCATGCTCGTTGCTCCCGGCCCAGGCATTTGGGAATCTGACTTGAGACCGACAGAGTGGATACCAGCGATAGCTTCGGCGCCTCGGCGGTGGACCCCTCTATCAGCGAAAACACACGCCACGATAGAAATGCATTAGCGAAGCGAAGAAATGCGCAGACACCGACCACGAGACCCCTCTCCGTCGCCTCTTCTTCCTAGCCGGGTCTCACATGAGCGTGCCCGATGAGACTCCTCTCGCCTCTTCTTCCTGGCCGGGTCTCACACGAGTGTGCCTCTTCTCCAAAGCCTCCGAGCCGGCAGTCTGCCCCAAGGAGCCTCTACTCCGCCGGACGCAGCAGTGTGTGCCGGGACATGTTTGGAAATGATCCAAGATGGATGGTGCTTCTGCGAGCGTCCACGCAGTCTGCCTCTCGGGAGCAATCACCGAATATCCCTCCGCTTGCTTCGCTGGCGACCGTGCCCTTGCGGTGGGTCGAGAACGCCAAACCGGTAGACACGGGCCCCTGAACGAAAGGAAAAGCAAGCAGACCAGAGGCTGGTTGCTGGCATTTCAAGATGCGGAGAAAGGCCCGATCGGAGGGTCATGGTGCTGCTTCGTCAGCCCGGGCTCAACGGGAGCAGCTCGATATGAAAACCCAGAGCGAGCCGTAAAACAACCGTCAACTACGTGCAGCTCGGACCAGGTGTGAATGGAGCTCTCCCGAACAACAGGCACATTCGTCCGATCAACCATGATAGCCGCGTTCGTTCGGCCAGCGATGTCGCATCGCTATCAGAAGAGCGCCGGCGCACCTGTTGTCGCTGCCATGGCGGCCGGCTGGCAAAGGAGCCGCTTGGACGATGGGCAGCTATGTGCATGTGGGAGCCTTCGAAAGTGATATCATACCCGTGGGAATCCGGCCGGAAGCCACGTGTCGGACGTGCCATGTGTGTCTTTGCGAGGATTCGCATCTCCCCATGTCTTTGCCGCACGAGCTCGAGGCCATGGATTCCACAGCTTCTCCCTGCGATGTGACCAGTGGTCGAGCCGTGGCGACCTATCTCCACGATGCGGCTCGGGCGGGATTGGTATCGCCTTGTTGACATCCAGGACCCCCGCGGCGAGAAAAGAGTGGGAGAGTAAGGAAGGTGGTTGGTTGTATGTAACAAGGTTGTACTCTCCTGGAGATTATGTACTATAGAAAGTAATATATACATGTCATGTCCCATGCCTGAGGCCTGCTGACTGTTCCACGCTAGTGACCCATATTTTCTCCGCGCTCTATCTCGGCGGCAAGATCTCGACCCACCTCTCGGCATCCTGGCGCGGACCGATCCCCGACACATCGGTCTGGCCAAGTCCGGGAATAGTTGCGGGCAGGGTGGAGGAGGTCCAAGACAGTCGACCATCGACCCCAGCATCTCAATCACGAATCGCAACTCGGGAGACGTCTTGACTCCGCATTTCGCGATCGTGCCTCCATGTGGCGCGGCACATTCGAACTGGAGGTCGTGCGCCCGCAGAGATTCGTTTCGACTGCAAATAACCCAGCAATATGCTGTTAACAGCCGACTGTTGACAGCTGATTGTTGATAGCCAACTGGTGACAGCCGACTGTTGAGACCGCGGGCAAGAATTGTAGCGCTGCATCGAAGGATCCCACCGTCGCCCGGCAGTCAGCCTGACCCCGTGTCGTTGCGCTCAACGACTTCTTGGCTGTGCCTTGCGACCAGACAGTGCGATATCTCGTGACCGGGCGGAAAGGTACGGCGACGAGCACACAAGTTCCCGGAAGCTCATCGAGATTTGGTTTGCCGATATCGAGTCTCTGTGGACTCTGGCGTTGGGGACATTCCAACTGCTTCCCCATTTCGCTGACTGGTCCGGATACATCGGCCGCAATCGAAGTCGGTATGGGAGGCTGTCCCGAGAGAAGTGAAGTTGCATGAGGAGAGTGTAGGAATATAGTGATCGGAGTCACGTGCAGGCATATAACGAGAGTGGATGAGAGTGAATCTCAGGGACACGTGACGGCCTTGGCATAGGCTGTCGTTGAGTATTCAGTTTTCTCTCTCTCTCTCTCTCTCTCTCTCTTAAGATCATTTACATCTAAAACCAGAATACAATCATTCCACTTGCAGTGCGCACCTGGTGAAACCAACCGAGACCCCTGGTGGAACTCGAAGCTGGTCCAAGCGGATTCCACTGAACGATGAGCAACAGTCTTCGCCCCATGCGGCCTACAGGTGTGGTACGAAGCAAGCGGACTCACAAACGGGTCATGAAAGCAGGTTCCATGACAGATATTAGTTGTGGCTGGAAGTCCGCGAACGACACGGACATTGGAATCGCTTTTCTACCCGCCTGCCTCGGAGCATGCTTAGGAAGCAAGAAGATGTGCTTGCTATACGTCTCCAGATGTCGGGCTCTCACTTGCTTTGGTGTGACAGGGGGATAACGTATGGGGCTGCCACGACGCACAGTTCCCTCTCGGAGTATGAAGGCGCAATTCGGCAGAAGATCCTTCGCAGATGGATGACACCGCATATACGCTTTTACTAGCTGCAACTGCAGTTCCTAGGCGTACCTCTGGGCTGTTTTCCGCGCGAGTAACCGGGCTTGTTGCGTGACATGTCATGCGAGACTTGAGAGAGCGGACGTGAAGGTCGCTTATAACAGACGGCGTAAAGTTCAGAAGCATGTCAGAGAGAGATTCTCAGCAACCTCTATGTCTGGAAATGCCCGTCAGGGAAGCTGAGGGCCGAGCCTTGTAGCATCAGCAGATACACTGGGAAGAAAGCCCTCGGGACTGTTTTACCGATTGGCCTTCGAAATACATCTAGTAGACGGACGATTCGCTTGAGAAAGGTGTGAGCTGTTGGACCTACCAAGACCGTAATTTCACAATTTTTTTCGCTGACCGAGTGAGCCATTCACAGAACTGCTCAACGAGAGATGCGATTGTAGGAAATTGTCAGAGGCTGATATTTGATAGGTGTACTTCTCGAGATCCCAATTCCGCAATCGGGAAGCACGATTTGCAGTAGTCTTCTTCTAGCCCTGCCAACTGGCGAGAAGTTCTGAAAGCCCCAAAAGTGGAGAACGAGACAAATGATTCTCTTGCTTCCTGCGAGGGGAACTGTATACAACGAGGTACTCAGCATGCTCATCAGACGCGAGGAAGACTCACCTGAGACACGTCTTGAGTAGGAAACTGCGCAGCCGCAATAGCTTGATATTTACTCTAGCACCCGAACCAAGTCTTGCATGGAAGTCAAGCCGATGCCAGAGAAAGCCCAACGCCTATAGTACAATGTAGTGTATGCAGATATCATCACAGATCCTCTTCCAAATCCATCGCGTCCCCCTTCGCGTGTCCGTTCGCGTCAGACTTCTCTTTTGGTGCAGAAGCCTCCTTATCGATCATCTGTCTCGATACAGATACAATGTTGTCCTCAATAAGTTGTTGTCCGACGTCCTCCAAGTGCTTTTTCGGGTCCACTTTTCCAACATATCTCGTCTTCAGTTGATCCTTCGTCAGCTCTGTCTCCTCCTTGACTCGCTTCTCGTATCCACCAGCCAGCCCAACAAGATTCTTCAGCCTCTCGTTGTTTCGGCCACCCTCCACGCGGAAATCATCCATCTGCAAACCTTCAGTCCAGACGTGCTTGTGCAGATTCATCAGCATGTTCTCCTCGAGCGCCGTCTTTCGATAGTTGATGCCGATGCTGTAGTAGTGTCTGTTCAGGCCGTGAATGAGTGCTTGGATAGAAGGCTTGTTGAGATGTCCCAGGTTGGACGTGCTTTGTCGAGGTTCTTGGCCAAGCATGAGTGATTGCGGGTTTATAAGACGGAAAGCATCGATAACGACCTTGCCCTTTACGGATTGGATGGGGTCAACGACAACCGCGACAGCTCGCGGTGTCAATTGCTCGAAGGATTGTTGAGTGTTGATATCGACCGAGGAGAGCCAGCAGCCGAATCCAGGATGCGAGTGATACCAGCCTACTACTGTTTCTGGTCTTCAGACGGCGTTAGCGGAGGTCCCAGGCCATTGTTACCATTCTTACCGTCCTGTCTGCCTTAGCATATCCATCATCTTGGTTTGGAACACTGGATCGACAGCCTCAACACTGACACCTGTACCGCTCTGTGGCATGGCAAAGACATCGACCACTCGTACAGTAAAGTCATCCACGAACTCGCCGAGCATCAGACCCATAACTTCCATCGGTACCCCAGCCCGTCCATGTCGCAACATCTTCAGGAGCGCAAGGGAGGAAATGTAAACAGTTTCGGAGTTATCGATGAGATTAGGATTATCCTATCATTCAAAACATCAGCCTCATTAGCATACAAAACATGGAAGACCTGTGAACCAGCTGAGGCTTACAGATCCGGGGGCGGCACTGTTCAAGCCTCCCATGTTTCCGCCAGCATTCGCCAACATGCGATTTAACCTGTCCATCTTGACGACAATTTATTATTCTTGATTGGATAGGGCGTGTTTCCGAGGAAATCTTCGTCAATCGTCAGTAACGTTACCACAGGTTCCCATCTCTTCAGCTTCTGAACCAAGGTTGAAGCTCAGGCAGCTTCCCTTTCGCGTTCACTTTAGCGCGAAGCTTATTACTAATCGAGCCTCGCTGCCAGCCTCGCCATAGATACCAGGTCCGCGAACACCCTCAGAACATTCTTAATCTGATGTCTCTCTCTTAAAAGCTTATAAATGAGAGAGCGATTTAATGGTTACATAGATCATGCTACTCGTCTTAGGTTCTGTTAAGCTCATGTTGAAGGTGCGAAGTGTAGAATATTCAAAGCTGATCCTCCTTCTCGGCTAGTACCTACAGTAGCGGCAGGAGCAGTAATACCTGGAGAGCTTCTGCTGCTTCTCTCCTATCCAATCCATATCTACTTCACAACGACACCAACACCACTACGTCGTTGACTCGGCAACTTACCACAATCCTGATCGCCTTGATCAGATTCCAAGCTGGAAACAAGACCCCGCAGATTGGACGCGTTCAAAGCTCTGCGGCATGTCAACGTTTGGCACTGCGCCCCGGGGGCCGCCAATTGGGCCTCTTTCTATGAAGCAATCCGACAAGAAGAAAGTTGCATACTTCTACGATTCCGATGTTGGCAACTACGCCTACGTCGCTGGCCATCCTATGAAGCCTCATCGAATCAGACTGGCGCATAGTTTGATCATGAACTACGGAACCTATAAGCATATGGAGATCTATGTAAGTCAAAAAGTACAGAGCGGCCTATAAGCAACCCTTCTACGATTCTTGTCACCCGACGTATATTCAATGTATTTTGATTGTGGTTGGTCTGGGAGACGACTCGCAGTGGGCATTGGGAATTCCCTCTGGGTTGCAGCGTTTCCCTTACGGTCCTTTTCGGATATTTACCTAGCTCCTCTCGCCTTCCTCCGATCCAAGCGCATGTATATTTGGGGGCGTGGCAATAAAATTCTTTTGCGCAGTGCGGGGAGGACTTGTAAACTCTCTCACTTGGTTCAATTTCGTGCCAGTTAAGGGCCTGCACACTCAATGACAATATGCTGATCTTCTACACAGCGTGCGAAACCAGCCACGAAACACGAAATGACGCAATTTCACACCGACGAGTACATAGACTTCTTGCAGAAAGTTACACCAGATAATATGGACACTTACTCCAAGGAACAAGGCAAATATAACGTTGGCGACGATTGCCCGGTCTTCGACGGCCTGTTCGAATTCTGTGGGATCAGTGCCGGTGGCAGTATGGAAGGTGCAGCTCGTCTAAATCGAGGCAAATGCGACATCGCAGTAAATTGGGCGGGTGGTTTGCATCATGCGAAGAAGAGCGAGGCGAGTGGCTTCTGCTACGTCAATGGTACGGCTTTTGAAATTATTGAAAGCGCATACTGATATCGCTCTAGATATCGTGCTCGGCATCATCGAGCTCTTGCGTTTCAAGAAGCGTGTTTTGTATATCGACATCGACGTCCACCACGGCGATGGCGTCGAGGAGGCATTCTACACCACAGACCGTGTCATGACCGTCTCATTCCACAAATACGGCGAGTATTTCCCGGGCACTGGTGAGCTTCGCGATATTGGTGTTGGCCAGGGGAAGAACTACGCCGTCAACTTCCCCCTCCGCGACGGAATCGATGATGTGACCTACAAGGACATTTTTGAGCCAGTCATAGACGCAGTGATGCAGTATTATCAACCAGAGGCTGTCGTACTTCAATGCGGTGGTGATAGCTTGTCTGGCGATCGACTGGGATGCTTCAACCTCAGCATGAGAGGCCATGCCAACTGCGTCAGTTTTGTGAAGAGCTACAACCTTCCGACGCTTGTTCTTGGTGGCGGTGGATACACTATGCGCAATGTTGCCCGAACTTGGGCTTACGAGACTGGTATACTGGTCGGCGAAGAGCTTGACTCGACCCTTCCTTACAACGAGTACTACGAGGTAGGCTTGCATCTCTGATCTATTTGGCCCATCTAACATACTTTAGTACTATGGCCCGGACTACGAGCTGGATGTCCGTGCCTCAAATATGGACAACGCCAACTCAAAGGACTATCTCGAAAAGATCAAAATTGCGGTTATCGACAACCTCAAGAAGACTGCTCATGCACCATCGGTTCAGATGATGGATGTTCCGCGCGCCATGATGAACGGAGCGGTCGAGGAAGACGATGATATCCTTGATGACGCGGATGAAGACGAGAACAAGGATACGCGATCCTCCCAGCGCCGCAACGATAAGCGCATCACAAGAGATGATGAGTTCGAAGAAAGTGAGGACGAAGAAATGAATCACGAGAATGGCGTCCGCCGACAACCAGGTGTTGATCGACGACGCAACATCATGGATTATCAGAATGATGCTGCGGCTTCAGATGTTGACATGGAAAGCGGCGTTGCCACCCCACCAGCTCCAACACCTATTTCCCCTCCTCCGGAACAAGTCGCTCCTACACTTACTGGCGAAGTGGGATCCAACGCTCCGTCACGTGCACACTCGCTGAAACCTGCCGTGGACATCGAGGGAGATATTGAAATGACAGAAAACATTGCTGGGCCTGAACAAGCGAATGTTGCCTCCCCTCTCCCAGTCGCAGCACTCGCTGCAGACAAAAAAGCCGAATCCGCGGAGCCAGTTTTAGCCGTGGTCAAGCAGGAGGGCGACACCGATATTCTCGATGCAGGAGTTTCTGCTGCTACTGCGGCAAAACCCAGCGAAGAGCCAGCAGCGGCTGCCGCTGTAACGGAAGCAAATGCCGAGGTCAACGCCGAAATAATGGAACGAAAGGCCAGCGAGTCTGAAGAGAAGCCCTGACCAGAAGTATCGAAATCGCTGAGATCTTGATAAGATGAGGCAAGGACTGAAAAGTCCGCGTGGAAGCCGTTCTTCATGTAATTGTATATTTCAGCAAGGCGCATGGAGTATGGAGTCTCTGTTGTAAAGGACAGTAGAGGCAATGGGATATGTGCTTTCCAACAATGATGCCAACTGATATAATCTCGAGCTACTGATAAAAGGTTCGGCATTGTATCTAGATGCTTTGAAAAAAGATAGTCGATATCTATATGCAAGGACTCTGTGAATATACAGTTTCGCCAATTGTGATATCGGAAGCTAGCCAATCTCCAAAGTGATCGGCCTTTACGACATTGCTCTTCAACGGGACAATCTCAAACATAATCACGTGGCACCTAACAACAGAGCCGAAGGGCATGTAGGATGACAATGCTAGAAGAAAAGAGTTGGGTTGTGAACTGGATACCTTTAGGGTTTAGAGATGATAGACGGCCGAATATTGAAGAATCGGAATTGTACCTGCTTCTCGCTGCTTCGGAACTTGCACCAAGCAAGACTTCACCTTAGAGAATACCAGGAAACCAGGAAACGTAGACAGGGTGACCCAGATAATATGTGTAAAATTTTCAACTAAGGCCAGCATTCTGGTACCAACAGTTACCCTCTCACATTTGAATCGAAGCATCTCTCGCCACAGGTACAGTACAATCTATTATCTAAGAATTTTGGTGTTTTCTCATAGCTAGTTCCACCTTCTTGGCCATAAAGTTAGTGCGTTCGCTTAAGTGATTAGGGCATGCCACTCAGAAATCCCCAATCACCCTCACGACGGCGAATTTTGAGGACTACCATTTGCAACGCTTTTCGCAATCTTTGAAGTCCACAAACCTGTCATAGATCTACAGATAATATGGCAAAAATCTCGTACGTTCAATCCTACGCTGCCGCTTCTTCTGCAGCTCGATTACGACCGCGATTACAAGGACCACTATCTTGAGATGGAGAGAAGAGCTGACGATGAAATAGCCGTGGAGCCCCTGGTGGCAAGCTGAAGATGACTCTTGGTCTCCCAGTGTACGTGCTCTAAATCCATATCGTTTGCGCGATCCGAAACACGCTCTGCGAGCTTGACGTGTGGAAAGGCGCATCGAGCACAAATACGACCACAACAGCACGCACAGAACAAGCAGGCTACAAGGAAGGGGGAGCATTGGCTGACAGAAAAACAGTGGTGCAGTCATGAACTGCTGCGACAACTCCGGCGCCCGTAACTTATACATCATCTCCGTCAAGGGTATCGGCGCGCGCCTCAACAGACTGCCCGCCGGTGGTGTTGGCGACATGGTTATGGCGACTGTCAAGAAGGGAAAGCCCGAACTGCGAAAGAAGGTGATGCCTGCTGTCATCGTCAGACAAAGCAAGCCATGGAGACGAACTGATGGTGTCTTCTTGTACTTCGAGGACAACGCTGGTGTTGTGAGTTATACCCTGGCAATTCCGGACTATGTGGCGTCATGTGGAGACGTGAATAGACTTGCTTGCACATGGAGAAAGGTCCTTCATGAGAGAATAAAACGCTGACGGGGTGGTTTACGCAGATCGTCAACCCCAAGGGTGAGATGAAGGGGTCGGCTATTACGGGACCAGTCGGAAAGGAGGCTGCTGAGCTTTGGCCTGTGCGTTCCCCCATAGTAAACATAGGCTCGCGGGCAGGAAACTAATATTCTCACAGCGTATTGCCAGCAACTCTGGTGTTGTTATGTAAAGGGTTGTTTCTTTCGGGGTTTGGGGCATGGAAAGGACATGGGTTTGCTGCCATTGCTAGAGGGCTTCTACGATAGCTATTACAAAAATTCGAACGCACTTTAAAAAGCAGTCATGCTTCTCCACAGCTAGGTCTCGAACTCTAAAATGAAGCTCGATGTGGTGGTTAAGCACTGGACCGGCAATAGGAGCTTGGTATGCCTCGAAACATGAGGACTTGCACGGTTACGATATGTCTCGATACTTGCGACTTGAGGTCTAGTTCCCAGAAGAATTAAAAGTGGATATCCGCGCCGTTAATGAATCTCGACTCGTCTGCCTTGAATACCAAGAGGAAGTTTGTTATTTGATATTTGATGTTTCGTAGCGCGCTCTTGCTCTCTGACATGCTCTGGTGCGCCTGTTCTCAGCTTCAGATCATTTTCCATATTGAGCATTCCGTCCAAGGGTGCCAAGTCACATCAAAACGACATCTGTCTCTTGATGTTTCCCCTCGTGTGTGTTCTTGGCCCGTTTCTAAGCCGCCTTTTTGCAGCTCTATATCTTGAGATGCTCCCGACCCTTCAGTAGAAGGTAGACGCGTTTCAAAACAGGCGCGCCACCTTCTTACATACGGTGCCAGGGGGAGCACCTCGCTTCTTTCTCGTATTATCATATCGAAATCCACATCCGTTCAGGTCGAGCTAGGTAACTCGGAAACCGAGCCGAATCTGACCCAAGGCGATTCGAGTCCGAGCTTGAATTGGCATTCTATTCAAGTCGAATGACCCCCAGTCTGCCCATGTCTGCTGTTTCTCCGCCGATTTCCGAGAAGAAGAGCTTAGACGACCGTCTTTCCTCTATAACACCGGCTACAGCAGTAGTAGCAGTAATAGCGTATGGGTTTTTGGGTCTTCTCCAGCACATGAACTGTAGCGATTGGTGTCTATTCTTGACTCCGGAGCTCGCATTACACCGGACTATCTCTACAAGCGCCTCCGGATGGAGACTGCTTCGATTGCTATCGTGAGACTGCTCTTCTACACATTGGAATAATGCCGAAGTGGTCATGCTTCCTTTTGCAGTCTCATGGCCAAGATATCATAGTCTCTCCATGTCATCTTACGTTTCGTGATGTTACGTTATCTGCAACTCGCTTGCTTGCTTCATCTTTACACACCACCGAGCTCCCCAGTTTCCTGGTACCAAAAGTTCTATAAAAAGTTAGACGTGTCCAAACCCTGTCCCATCAAGCCGAAACATTTCCTTCATTTCAGAGCCATATCTGTAGCTGTCTGTTGGCTGCTCCTGTCTCCGCAATTTTCGACTCGCTTCTTCTTCACTTCAGTGCCGCAGTCCCTCTTCAACCCTGATTCTCGGTCGACTTGGGCTGATGACAGGTTTAAAAGTCGAACCGAGGCTTGCTAGGAGCATTGCTGGGAGCAAGAAGGAACTTTGAGAGATTAAGATAAAGGCCATTTGTGGCTCATACAAGTGTACTTCCGCAAGCGACGGAGAGATCTCACTTTCATCTTTTTGCCTTACCGCACGCACAAATGACACCGCTTTGATCCCTGGTCTTTGTCTTCTCACGCGTCAAGGTGCGATCTCTCTTGACTAGCGGCCTGAGTCTTCTCTACGTACTACTCGACAGACCTGACAGCTTCTCCGAGTTACCTCGAGAGAAAAACTCAGCACTTCGTCTTCAGCGGTGTGAAATAGCACGTATTTATATATATAAATATATCGATAATAGTAGCGAATGACATAAAGTACCAAGTTCTTGAAAACTTGCTTAGAACAATGAGTAGCTAAGTACAGGAGAGGAGAGCTCTATATGTACTAGAAGTGGTGCTTCTAGAAGCTACTACGAGAGATATTGTATTTTTCTTGATGTGCCAAAAAGAAACTGCATGTGTGAGGTGCCTATCACTGGCGATTCGCGATTCGGTCTGGCTGGACGTGGAAACTGGTTGTAATAGGCCTATACATCACGACGGAGTTTTGAGGGCCCAGCACTAGTTATGTGTCGTCTAGGTCTACATTGTTTGTCGGAGACATGTATATCTTCATAAATATGGTGTATTTTAGGTGAGGAGTTGCATAGGCTGAGGATCATGTGCGTGAACGATTGGATGGAAAAGCTGGTATTGACCAAGAGGTCACGGCCGGTGCAAAGATCGGGGATGGCGAGGGTGCAAGCCGGACAGAACATGATTTAGAGAAAGTTCTCATGGTAGGTTATGTAGGCATGTCTACTTGGAATTATCTTCCCGGAGTGGAAACCAGTCCTGGCTAGGATCAGGTATGTCGAAATCTTCCGAAACAATATTGTCAATACTCATCGTCGACTCCCTAAAGTTCGAATGGACGGTGGGTTGATTGAAGGTGCCGAAGATGTCTATGCTAAGGAGTTCGATTTCCGTGAGTTCTGTGGAAGTTGAGCTTTGCTGCTCTAAATTTTCGTTCTGGAGCATGGCGACATGCAAGGAATAAGCAGACCTTGGATGTCAGTGGATTTCGAGCAACTCGGCAGAAGTGCCTACCTGCGCATGTCGCCTAATTTTTCTGTAATCGAGGGCTTTTGGAATATTCCAGTGGCACTATTTTCCCCATGTTCTTGTAGTACCGAATCTAACATTACCCGATACGTTCTTGCGATGGGCCAATATTTACCGAGCTGAGAAAGGGTCTCCATAAAGAACAGTATGTTTGGATCAAGTGGATGACCTTTGATGGAGGCATGTACAAGCAGAATTCGGCTCGCCATCCACAGGGCGAACGGGAAGCCGGGCCCCAGAAGATCCAGCATGCCCGTATTGACGACGTCGACCGTGAGTTCTTTCAAACTTGATACGGCCCCAAGGCATTTCTGCATCGCATTGTAGGAAGGTCGGAACAGCCTGGAAGGTGGGTAGGGATATGCTGCGGCGGTGTGCAGAGAGATCACAGCAACGACGAAGGCCGCCTGTAGAATGATCCAGTTCGAGATCTTGCTCTTGGTGTCCGAGTGGCAGAACTGAGAGATCTCGCTGTATTCCCCTGGGAGACTGCAAAGCCACGTCGAGAGCCAGCGATCCAGTTCCGAATACCGTCGCCTCCAGTCATCTATCTCTCTCCGAGCGTCAATCTGAACTGGCTTTCGAAGAAACTCGTGGGTCTGGGTTATGATCTTCAGAAGTTCGCAGTGATACGAGTAACTGCCCAGACTTGCTGCGCTCCGCAACGTATCGTGTTCCGAGTTGCAATATCCCCCATCCCACCTGGGCCATCTAGTTTCCACCGCTCGGTCATCGGAGAAGATGTCGTACCGGCAGGGCAATCGTCTTTTCGCAGCCCGCTCTTCGATCGAAAATCGCGACCCTGTTCCAAGGGTCGCGTATCGATCCATGCTATACACCACCCAGAACAGGCGTCGGCGTTCTTCATTCTCTGTCCACGAGCGAGGGGGCGGAAGCATAAAAGCCCGAGCCAAACTGCTGGGGGAAGACCGGCTAGGTTGCACGCTGTGATCTGTCTCCAGACCTAGTCGAAAGTTCAAAATGCTCTGGGTGATCCAGGCCAGCATATTGGATGTTTCCGGCCGATGCGAACAGCCAAGCATATCTACCGCAAGTAGGACCAGAGCCTGCAGCGTTCGAATGTCCGAGCAGTCCAGTGCATAGAACTGAACCCTGCGTTTCGAAGCGTGCCGGTAACTCAACCGGGCTTCTTCTGTATGCGACGGATCGGTCGAGAAGCGAAGACTAATCATCACAATGGCATGCAGAAGGATCCGATCCGCCTCGACGGGCGTCCGGGGTTGGGACAGAATATTGAACGTGGTCACGCGATCTAGCATAGGTATCCAAGTGTTGATGTGCTTGAAGTAGAGGTCTACCAAGACATATAGTTGTTGCGGTGGAGGGAGGGCGGGCTCCACAGTCTCGCTGGGCCAGCCGACGGTCGTGCCCGGCGAAGAGGAGGAAGTCGGCGGCGTGACAGGAGTGAATGCTCGCAGCTCATGTTCAATCGAGGGCGAGGGCGAGGCCGAGGTCGAACCAGGTCGCGCGAGACTCTGATGACTCTGATGCCGCCACGGCTTGGCCGAGGTCAACGAGACAGACCGGACAGCATGGGCGATTGACGATTCCGCGCTGGAAGCATTGCTCCCCGCCGAGTTTGAGGACACGAGCGGAGGACTGATTCTTTGGAAGGCTGTCTCCGCGGGAATCGGACCACATATATGGCTCTCGAGCTGTTGGCTCAGAGCTTGAACCACAGACTCGAGACGGCGGATCTTGTCTGCCAGGTCCTGACCAGCGCCAGCCTTGGGTCCGGGTTTCTGTTTCTTGCTATAAGAACATTGACGACTGTTTCTCAGACACCAGCCACAGCTTGGTTTTTTCCGGTCGCAGCGAACTTTACGCGCCTGGCATGTTGCACAGCTGCAGAAAGTAAACAAATGCGCTTAGCGACCAAGTCCGACGTCGTGGGAGAGGCGGCTGATGTTGCCATCAAGGAGGCGCTGCTTACGATCCCATGTCTCCGCTCTTCCATCCACCTGTCTCCTGATCGGCCGACGAGAAGTTGAAAGAGCCGCCATTGCATTCTGGCGGGGGAGATGATGCGAGCGGGACGGCGTTTCCAGTCGACGACATGAATCCAAGGAATGGACGTTCGTTGGGGTATTTACAAAGTATCTATATGTAGGAAACCCTCTAGCGGGCTAATTCTTAGCGCTGGAGCTGTGGCGCATCATCGGGGGCTGTGCCACGCCAAGCCCCGTTCTGCAACGCGCTTTTACAGTAGCCCCTGAGCCGACTAGCGCCAGATTAGGCAAAACAAACGAACAATGGCAATGTCAATAGAGAACTCGGACGTTGATTCACTCGCCAGGATAGCAGTTGGACTGCTCTCCGTTACCCGGTCACGCGTGTAGGACTATGCAACGAGAAGGGCACAGAGTCTTAGCATATTCCTTCAGGAGGCATATGTGTATTCACGAAACACTCTCACTTGGCTGCAATGTACTCAAGCCCTGCGTAATTAATAGCTGTGAAAGGAGAGCTCACGGCGATGAAGGAACGCAGAGAATTTAGGTTTCATCTCGTCTTTATTTCTCCCTATTTCTCCTGCTGAGACTGATGCAACTCATCTCAAGGCGGTTGAGCTTGAGGACGCCTGGAGGAGACATGCTTTCCCTCAGCAACGAGCCTAGATCTGCAACTCGCAGATGTGTTAGGATGCCAACAAGAATTTCTGGATCATCTTAGCTCGCTAGCAGCATATAATCGTGTAGATTGCTCTAAATTTCAAGCTCTAGGTGTGTTACGCTCATAATTGTCTCTGGCAGTAATGTCGGCCAGAGATCCTAGAACCCAGGCTGGGCCCAGCACACAAACACAAACCATGTGGGTTGCAATCATAGAGGAATACTATGTTGCTACCAGTGCGTCCGTGGCTTAATGGATGCTTGTTTGACAACTGCATCATCACCCAGTTTCCATCTCATCCTCTTGTATTGTACAAACGCAAGGTGTCAGATCTGGGATTGATCTGTGCTTTTTCCCACGCAACTATGTCATAAACTAGTTTCCCTGATACAAATACTATGGTACTGCAATTTAGTTTAGCTTTAGATGTTGGTTCAAGATGTGTTTGATGTGATGCATACATTCCTGTTGTAAGGTTTGTTGTCGCCTCACACAAATCTTACTACTAGCAGCTAGACAGTGGCCAGACCTCTAGAGGTGATGCAGCAGTGCTGTCAAGACAATAACTCCAGAGATAGGATAAAACCACTCGGGTTGGTGAAGAATGGGATGCTTCTTGGTCAAACTCTCATGCTCTCACATTTGTGTAATCTATAACGCAAGGAAATCTGAAAGTCGCTCACACTACTGCTTGAGCCGTGGATAAATCTTCCCCAACTTTTGCTCATCAAATCTGTAGTGAGAACAAGAATCAGATCAATTGGCGGTGTGATGGGTGAACTTCGGCTGGATTTCCGTTACAGATACACTAAGCCCGAGAAGATCTAGCACCAAGTTCCAGGAACAACCAACGACATCAAAAGTGAGTCAAAAGCCTCCTGCGCTATTCTCACAACTCGATTCTCACCTCCCCCGCGACAAGAGCCTCCTCTACGCCTGTTGCCATCAAGTGATCGAGCCATCCAAGGCTGAGCAGATCCGAATCTCAGTCACCCCGACTGAGATCCAAGGAACCTGCTTTGTGTGGCAGGAATAAGCAGATGGAAGACTCCGTGGGACTCGCATTCAAAAGCTCGAGCCTGTTTGAGAGTGGAGATTTCAATTCTTGCGATCTGTTTCTGGAATTCGCTATACTTTACACCAACAAGGATAGGAGCACTCAAGACGAGAGGTCCACGGCGCGCCCTGTCAAGAGATGGTCTCCAGGGAAGAGTGGGCCAGGTCCACTAAACTCCATGAATTCCAGGATGCCATCGGCTTCATTCTCCAGAGAAAGTCTGTCAAAGTCTTCAAAAAGGATTGACATCCCATCATAGATGGATCCCAATGTCCCACTGTCTTTCGCGCAGGGGAACGACCATTCGATAGGCCCTCCATCGAGGTTAAGAACCAATCGCTTCACTGGGTACTCGTGGACTGGCACGTTTGTATAAAAAGAAGCCACAAACGGCAGAGATTCCTTGGGGGCAATTTCAACTCTTTTCGTCAGCCATACGCTATCTGCCGGTCGCTCGCGACAGAGCAAGGCAACTTGGATCAAAAGCGCTTTGGGCATCAGCGGTTCTTGTGCGAAGCTCGTCTCGATATCTCTCCGCCTATCAGATAATTTGATGATCGACCCTCTCATCACGTTGTCCTCAGCGGAAGTAATGGCTATCCGTCCAATCTCCGAAAGTTCTGCGCCGACTTCAAGGAAGCAGTATCGATCAGTGCCTTCAGCATTGGGCCAACCAAAGCTATATTGTAGATCTCGCTCACCGATGAGAGCGGTGCAAGCCTTGAGAGCGGGGCAGCGGTTATGCAGAGATTTCCAGATTTGGTGTACCTCAAATCCTTCCCCCTCAGGTTGTACATGTACGCCAGCCAAAGCCAGCTTACGGACCAACGACAAGTCAAGATAGTTCAAGGACTCGGCGACCTTTTGGATGGAGCTGAGACTCAGCGCCAAGGTGTCTTGCTGATAATCAAAGCGCTGTACGACCGTTAAGCCGTTTGCCTCTGCCGAATATTCCTCTTCGATATCTGGATATCTGCCATTTTCGGCCATCGCGGCCGCAGCCTCTGCCCTTAATTTTTCGATCTCCTTCTGTCGCTCGAGAGCCTCTTCGAAAGTGCCCGGGAACACTTGAATAGGGCGATACGCTCTGTCAAACACGTCCCAAGATTCCTTGCATACCATCATGTTCCTGCCAAAAAAGTCATCGTTGTCGTCATAGTAATCTCTGTGGTGGAATCTATTGGGCTCGACTGTCAAATCAAGTCGGACGAGTCGTGCTGGGGGAAGTGCCCACTTCCAGATCAGTCGCCGAAGTTCAAGGGGGAGTAATTTGAAGTGGGGAAAGGGGCTCGTCGCTGCATTACAGTCGACTGCCAACGGCCACTGAATAACGAAATCGCCTAAGCCGCATATCTCGTCTTGTGTCTTCGCGGCACCGCACTCCTTAGGAAGCGCCATCCACGTGTCTACAAAGTGTTAGATCCGCCCGAGGCCGCGCGGAACAGAGAAGGCTACCTGGGTTGAACTGATTCCATGCCGGATCTGTCTTTTTCCTATCCATGAACTTCTTGAACTCTAGCTTGTATTTTCGGGCTTCTTCGAGGAAGGATTGAGATTTTAAAATGCTTTCATCCCCCGCTTCAAGATTGTCTGCAGATAAAGATTATTAGTGACTACGGTCGGATGCAGTCTACGGACCGCAGGGATGCTTTCTCACCCCACTGATCTCGGCGGGGCCCAAATAATTCTTTTACCAAAAGCTCGTCTACCCACTGCTCGAATGTCAAGGTTGAGTCAGCCGAAATGGTCGTCATGACCAAGTTGTGGTTAGGTGAGTTGTCAGAGGCTGTGATGCCCGGCAGATTTGGACAGTTGGTATCAGCCGTAGCTATTGTCGCAATGTTCGGGTTCTGGGCGCGAGAAAGTGAGGTTGTGGTGTTGATGTTGCGTATGTCGGAGCTGTTTTGTTTCCGACTTCGGCAATCTACTGAAAGAAGTTTTGGCTGCGGCTCGGTACTGCTTCTGCCACTTTCGGGGGGGGGGGAGGGGGTCCCCTCAATCCACTCCCGCAGAGAATCTCTACCCCTCAGTACACTCTGCAGAGTATCTCTACGAGTGCAGATCCCCAGGATTGATGGGATTGCAGAAGACGAATGAGCTTTTCAATGAAGAGAAGTACACACGGATGTGTGAATCCATCCGCAGCTTGAGAGTTCATGTACTGACCGATGGTTGGATGGGGCTGGCGCAATAGCACGTCCTCGTGCTTGAAGGAGAGGGAAAATGAGGCGGAGTACCCTCAGATTAATCTTTGGTGTAATGCGGGAGGTTCTGAGCATTGTATCTGATTATTGCATCTGATTACAACCGGCGAGATGTCATATCCAAATGGCCAGACTGGATCACGTTGTCATGGCGGATTATGCCTCACTATTCCTCTGGAGACTTGAGAGAGCGGAGGACGATTCACGCATGATTTACTGGCTATAGCACAGGACCAAGTCCACGATCTTTCTTTATTAAGAAGTCTAGGAAGCTCGTTATCGAACAGCCATGTCAATTTGGCTCCAAAGCCATGGCTTATTCCCTTTGCCTCATAGACATAAATCTTCTATACCTCGCCGGCACACTTCGCCCCGCTTCGGACGATTTCCTAGCAGAGCTCATGCGCGCGCTATGTTCGAGTGCCCGAGCAGTCTTTCGCAAACACAAACAGCCTAAACACCGTCTCTTGCTCTCACCATGGTGTCCCCCAACGGCCCCTAGAACTCCTTGAAGAGAGTCTCCATTCCGTCGTAAGGACTGAACATATATCCTCCCTGATGGGATTTTACTTCGAATATGTCCTCAACCTCCAATTCGTAATGAGCTGGTTGAGAAATGGGCTTCTTGGTGTAGAAAGGGACGTCTTCAACGCATGCCGCGGCATCAAATTCAGCTTATCGAGACTCTGTGGAAGAGGTGTTGGAGTAGTGGGATCGTCAACAATTCTCTCGTAAGCAGTCACTGAAGGGGTGAACTTGATTTCATCCCATCTTTCCGGGTGATCTCCATTTACAATATCTGCGTATAGTAGCTTCATCATCAGAGATTTATCGGAGAATTTCTCCAGAACAGAGACTAGTTGCTAGGTACACCGATAGTGTGTTACAGATCAACAGAGAACGAGCCGCGGCAACATCCATGGCCTGAAATATTGTGGTGTCGATCAGACGAAGTTTGGAGTTAGGTAGAACACAATAAATACCACACGAGCCACTAATGACAATGAGCTGCTTCAAGCCATGAATACGCCTTTACCTGGCGCAGAATCCATTCACGTCTCGGTGTTGATTGGTTATTGATAGCAATGGGTTCAAACGAGTCATTGGAACTAGGATTGGCAACAACCGCGACATTTTTAACCAGCGACAGGTCGATTTCCATGCCCCAGGCTCTGTAGGACACAGGCCTATAAGATTGACATGGAGCGTATCCCGGGCGATGTCAATCCAGCCGGACAAGAGAGTGCGCTGATCCGGAAGGAAATCTTCGGCGCTGATCACGACCTTGAGCTGCTCGCAACGCCACTTGATTACCTTGCTAGCCTCGTCACACGAGTCTGCCAAACACTCAAGAGCGTGGGAATCCTGGATCCTCAGTCCCCTGACTGCTGCAGTCAGAGATCGGGATTCATTGACTCGGAGAATTCGAGAGTCTAGGGCTTTTTCAAGAATGTCAAGTCGTAGCTCGCATGGGAGGGGAGGGAAGAGGTAGCATCCCGGGCTGAGATCGAGACAAGGGATGTGGATCGCGCATTCAGCAGGGGCAGGCTTGCCCAAGATATAGGTCGGATGGTCGGTGATTCTCCAATGAGCTGGAATATCTTCCGCTTCGCACGGGAGATCTGTGTCTCTGGGGATATGTACCAGGATTGTGCTCAAAAGATATCTACCCCGAGATTTTCGTATGCGACGCTCTATCCAAGTCTTTGGTACGTTGAGGATACCTTGCAATATCAGATCCTGAGATCCCGCGAGAGAGGGGAGCTTGGAAGCTTCGAGGTCATGCCTGGTGAGACGTTTCTCTGGCGAACATCTCCACTGAGATCATAGCGTTGCTGAAGGCAAGGGATCTGAAGGATTTCGGCCAACAGCGGCCATTGCCATGCCGAGTCAGAGAATCCGTAGCGACGTATCCGACATGCCCGAGACAACAGCTTCACTCCTCCGCCGCGAATTCACGTCCCTCAAAGACATACCGTCGTTATCAGCAACCAGACTCTGCGCCAGAACCACGCCCAGAGCCGCTCCCTGCGAGGCGCGAGGCTCTCGTCTCCACTCCGAGTCCATACCTGTCTCTGTCTCTGTATTCGCAATACTGCCCTCCATGGAATGGAGGAGAGATGCCCAGATGTCCAGGTGTAGTCACCTCTGCAAGTAAGTCCCTCAGAACCGGACCTGGGAAACCAAGTACACCCCAGAGCCTGGGCGATTTCTCTCTCTCGTGCCTTTGGGTAGGTCGCCTAGCAATCAAGACGGGTGAGATAGTGGCTGCCTCGCTAGGGCGCGGATCCGTCCTGTTCACCGGTGGCTAGCGCGGCCTGGCCTACGAATGTTGATATTGGCGTCTAATATAGTCTCTGATAGGCTCGCTTTAAAATGCCTACACTAGTTCATAAATACTACCTTGACCGGGACTTGACGCGGGCGAGTCTCTGGTATCTTATTCAGCGAATCTTGACGAGATGAAGGGCAGTACTGTACCTATTAGCACTACGTCCGCTCTGATAGCTATTGGAGGTGAGCAACGGACCAGGGTACGGCTGACTCAGTAAAGGTCACTGAAGGTGTGGAAAGGGGACGAATCAATCGATGCTGCTTGGAGACTGGAGAAGCTTCTGTAGCGTAAGTTTCGCTTAGCAGAAGCTGAAAACATGGTTTCTGGACTGACATGCACTGATGTACAAGATTAACAATTAGTTTCTATCGAATTAGCTGTGGCAGATGGGTTCGCTGCCTGGTTGTCTTCCCCCTCTTTCCCGTTGCCCAAGCGCCAGACAAGAAATCCACTTGATTGTTCTCCGATCCCAACAAGTCCTGACCCAGAGACCTTTATCCGACCAGCCATGCCCTCAGGCCCATTTACCAATCACGCTCATGAGTATCATCCCGGCGAGCAGACTCGCACCTCCGACCAGCCCCTTGAACCATCCAACCCTCGCCATGTCGCCGCTCATCCAGTCACTATTGTCAAATCAGCACCATTCATCGACATAACACTGCAAGGCCGCGAACGCAACAGCCCTTGATGACAGAACAATACGCAAGTCGCATGTTTGAAA
>JAENRP010000116.1:1944-43029 GCA_024741835.1 Diplocarpon mali | reverse complement strand
AAAAAAAAAAAAAACTCACTGCGCAAGCATCTCCACGAGCCCCACCCAGAGCAGAATCCCCGCACTGATCGCATCCAGCGTGCCGATCGCGATGATGGTCGCCGGGTCGTTGCCGTTGAACTTGCTCAGCACGCCCACGCCAATCGCCATGCCGATGGGTGTGATGAGTGTGAAGGCGCCCGCCAGCAGCGACTTGGAGAAGAACGAGGTGGAGGACTTCAGCGCGGCGATGCGGGTGCCGAGGGCGAGGCCTTCGAACATCTGGTGGAAGACGATCACGATGAGGAAGGTCGTGTAGAAGGAGTTTGGGGTCACGTTGAGGGTTACGCCGATGACTGGCTTTGTTAGGGAGATGGGGTCTGGGGAGGATGGGCGACGTACGGATCGAGTGGAAAATAATGCCAGACTCCATGACGGCGACGCTGAAATGAGTCTCTGTGTCTAGACCACCACCGTGTGAGTGGCCCAGCGCGGCAATCGAGTTGTCCACCGGGCGCGGTACAGCATGGACGGTCTCCTTGGACGAGGTGGACAGCTGTTCGGAATCGACACCAGCGGAGACGTTTTTGTTTCGCTTGGCAATGAGTCTGGAACCGATGTACTCGACGAGGAAGCAGAGGAAGGCTCCAGCCATGGCTATAGCTGTCGCGGTGGATTCGTAGGACAGGGCGCCGAGACACTCGTTGCTGAATTGCATCTCGGCGTGGGTAAGCAACTAGGATGGTGAGTGTTCTGTTTCGGCGAGACCAGGGGAGCACCAACATGAATGAAAGCCGTGGATATAATAACCCCCGTGCCAAACTGCTTCAGGATCACAAAGACGATGCTGTTGAGCTTCATCCTGGTGAAGCGCTCGAGCAGAATCGGGGCAAAGACAGCTACGCGTCGTCAGTTGAAGGAAGGGAGTGTATCGATATGGAGCGAACGTACCGAAGCCACTGGTGACGAGAATCAGGAAGATCATTCCAATGCGAAGGCCAGTGTTGTAGTCGTGATGGACGGACTCGCAGCTGACTGATGCACCTCCGGTGCAGTGTCTGCACGTCGTTAGTTGGATCTCGGTCAGCGGAAAGGTGGTCAACGTACAGCGTATCGCCGTGGTAATGACAATTGCGCCCCGAAGTGCTGGCTCCGGCATGTTCAGCGGCATGTTCACCATCGTGCTCGTCCGCGTGCTCGTGCCCGTGCTCGTGGGTATGTTCGGTTTCAGTGTGTTCCGCGCCTTCTTGTACAATCTGAACCTCGCTCCCATCTGGTGCTTCACAGTAACTGAAGGGCCATCAGCAGTGAGAACCGGGGCTCACATGCATTCATTGGGATATCAAAGACTGATGTCTCGTCGTAGGAAACAACTCACATCTCGCCCGCACCATGCTCGTGGCAACCGTCGTAAGACTCTGGGAGCGGAGTCACAGCAGGCGTCTGCACAACCTCGTATTCCGTTCCGCTCGGTCCAAGACAGAATCTTCATCATTGTCAGCCAAATCGAGGGTTGTGTCCGCGGGCCACGGAGAACGTACTGCACATCCCCATGTGCGTGGCAACCCGTCACCGAGGCTGGGACGGCAGCCAGAGTTGGGCTGGCTTCCACCGTCGCCGGAGCAGTAGTCGTCTGGGGAGCTGATGTCCTCGTGGCAGTTCCGGTGCGCGTGAAGGGAACCTCCGAGCCATCTGGCAAGAAGCAGTATCTGGCAAGCCATCATCAGCACAAGAGGCTCTGACAGGCCTGAACTCCCGAGACACGTTGGGTGGCTTGACATACTCTTGCCCATCGTGAAAGTGACATCCCGAGAGAGTGAGAGTCTGAGCGATGGTGCAGCCCAGTAAGCTCGCCAGTACAAATGCCGTCCGCGAAGTCATGATGGCGATGTTCAGCGATCTGGCACTTCACGCGTGCTCTCCCGAATCGAATCGTCCCTTGCCGTGGGTATTGACGTGAGAGTAGACTTCTCGGCTATCTTATAAACCCCCCTCTCCCTCTCCCTCTCCCATGGAGTCCACCTTCCTCGTACGCAGCACGACATCAGCTACTCCGCAAGAGTCAATCTCTTCTCGCATGGTTGTGGGAGCGGAGTCTGCAACCAAAATAACAAACGAATCCAAGAAAAAAATCAAAGTATTGGAGGGTTGGTCTCCTGGGCGGGGGTACTGTGCTAGCCAAGCAGATAAGATAGAGTTTCTGTAGGGGGGTCCTCCCCTCGGCGGCGCCGGTTCCCACCGGCGGGAGGCGGCGGGCGGTTCGACGAGCGGGTGTGCTGGCGCTGTGATTGGCGGTCAAGCGCACGCAAGAGAAGTGTGGGAAGTGAGAGGAACAAGAGAGGAACAAGAGGGGATCAAGAGGTGAACAAGGTTGGGGGAGAAAGATGCAGTCAACTACCCGTCAAGCGCCAAGCGCCAAGCGCCGAGAGGGGCACGTGCCGATGCTTCGGTATGGAGGTAGCCATCAAGGTCCCCGCAACCCGTGACCGACGGCCTGGGGACGCGTCGACTGTACGGTAGCGATGTGGTGTAGAGGTTCATGGGTTAGTCCATGGGTCAATGGGTCATCAATGGGTCAATAGGTCATCAATGGGTTAGTAGGTCAATCGGTGGGTCAATCAATGTGTCAATCAATGGATAAATAAATCGAGTAAGTAAATAGATCCATAGATGGATGAGGACACAGATTCAGACCAACCGCAGCACCGCCGTCACGACAGGCATAACCACACATCTGACGAGCATCGACCCGCCCGCCGTCTCGTCTCGTCGCGCTTCTCCGCGGCAGCACTCGCCGACGAGGAACCCACCTTTCGCGAGCTCTTACGTAGCTCTGCTCTGGGCCCGCCGAACAGTTCCTCCGAGGCGGTTCTTCGTTCCTCCGCCCCCTGGTCCTGGAGAGAAAGGAGAGAAAAAAAGAAATCAAAATCTGTCGGAATACTAGTCACATGCTGGTCGGGTGACTCAACATTCAATCGGAAGGCTTGGCACAGCTTGGTACTAGCTACTGTATGTACTTCTTGCTCTCGCGGAATAGCTTTCGAGAGCAAGCTATGCAACCACGAATACAATCAACGTATTCGAGAAGCTTCATCATTGTGCACAATCACCTAACGGGGTACCAACAAAATCAAAAACCAAAAACGCGCGAGAGGCAGAAGAGGAAGAAAGCTGAGAGAATCAAGGTTCCCTCTCTCTCACCGAAACTCGGCCAGGGCGTTAGAGTACCCGTCCGAGGAGACGACCGCCCCCTGCCCGTCGTCCAACACAGGCCAGAGACTGGCCTCCCGGAGAGATTGAGTCGACGTGGGCAGGCTGGCCGAGGAGATGGGAGCAGGGGTGTTCTTTGACGCGACAGCTACCGCAACGACAATCATATTCGCGCTCCCTCGAACCTTGAAGGCGACCGACCGACCCACATGGACTCCAAATCTGACTCGGGTCTCGTGAGATTGCATCGCGCGCCCGGGTCGGCGAGAGAGGCGATACACGCCCGTGGGATAGGGATGTTGCGTGCGCCGCGCAGAAGCAAGGCCAGACGAAGGAGCGCGTCTGCGTCGCCGCACCAGCACGGAACCATCAAGGTGGGAGGAATCGTGGAGCACGATCGGGTGAGGGGCTCCAGCAGCTTGGAGGGGCCATACTGGCGACGGCATCGCGGAGCGGCCGGACCCAGCAAATGGCTCGGTCGCGCGGTGCCCTCGTCGGGACGGCTTCCTCGACAATGGGGGAGCCGGATGGCCGACGAGAACATATAAAGCTCCTGGGCCCGGCGCAGGAGGCTTCCCTCGCCACTCACCGTCCACAGCCTCCTGAAGCTTTCCAGCATGCGGTTCGGCGCCCTCATCTTGCGCAGCGGCCTCGCAGCAGCCGCCGCTCTGCCCCTCGGCCCCGAGCACGCCGTCGAGCCGCGCCAGCAAGTCGCCTGGACCTGGAACCAGGGCGCGGCGTCCGACTACACGCTCCACGTCTCCTGCAACGCGACCGAGCAGGCTCAGCTGCGGCGCGCCCTGCACGAGACCACGACCTTGGCCCAGCACGCCAAAGACCACATCCTGCGCTTCGGGCACTCGTCCGACATCTACGTCAAGTACTTTGGCCGCGGCAGCACGACCGCGGAGCCGGCCGGCTGGTTCGACAAGCTCGTGCACGGGGACAAGAACGGTGTCCTGTTCCGGTGTGACGATGTCGACCACAAGTGCTGGCAAGACGGTGCCGCTCCCCTCCCCTTTTCCCGAGCCGAACGGGCCGGCGGCGGCGGGCTAACGTGTGCGCAGGATGGGCCGGCCACTGGAGGCAGCAGCTGGCGCCGAACCAGAACGTGATCTGCCCGCTGTCGTTCGAGGCGCGGTGGCCGCTGGAGGCCATGTGCGGCCACGGATTCACCGTGGCCGAGCAGAAAGACTCCCTCTACTTCGGCGCCGACCTGATGCATCGTCTCTTCCACGTCACGAAGATTGCCGAGGGCGTGGTGGACCACTTTGCTGATAGTAAGTCGAACCCCCACGCTCGCCGTCCACGCACGACACTCACCGCGCCACCAGCCCAGGAAGAGATCTTGCGCCTGGCGCACGACCACCCCGAGCAGGCGGTGCGCAACAGCGCCACGCTCCGCCACTTTGCGGTCGAGGTGTACGCCTACGACATTGCCCTGCCCGGCCAAGGCTGTGCCGGGACGCTCCCCGCGCACTCGGAGACCGCGTCTGCGACTCTGACGAGCTCAGCAGCCGGTGAGGCGGCGACCGAAGCCCATCCTCCCGCCGACGCGGCGTCCGAGACTCGGCCCCCGACCACGACCGAGCCAGCTCCAGCCAGCACAGCGAACTCCGCGGCGGCCGAGTGCCATACCCACGCGGACGGCGTGGTCCACTGCGCGTAGGAGAACCTATTCACGAGGGGAGCGAAGGAGGGGGGTTCGGTGCGAGGCCGTTATGGGCACTACACAACACCTCGTTTCTGGGAGATGGAAACATGTACAATGCCTAGAGGAATGAATCAACGTATAATAAGCATGAGGCGTCTAGAGAAGAGAGCGATCCAGTGTCTCGCGGGCTATGTTCGCACCCGATTCATGAGGCCATGTGATTCCAAGCATTCCAGGGACAGCAACTCTCAATAATGCCTGGGCGCGACGGAGGTCTGGGGGAAAGACCATGTAAGAATAGTCCATGTGCTCGTTCCGAGCCGCTGGACGTGTGCAGGGCGAAGGCTCAAAATCCGTGACGCGGTCGACGACCTCCACACCCATTGCAATGCCTCGGAGAGTTGACGTTGAGGCTCGAATCGAGTCTTCGGTTCATTGACTCGATTGAGGCTGGCGGGTAGAGATCTCCGCGCTCGCGAGTGGGCAGGAGAAGGTGATCCGTGCCTGGGCATTCTCCGAGTGCCTCTAGATACCTCAGGATCCAAGGCGCGCCCGTAGCTCGAGACCGCGGTCTGCCAGTTCCTCTCCACGCTCCTGACCTCCTCTTCCATACATCCGCCCCTCACGAACCCAGCAGCTCTGCCCACGACCTCGTCTCGATCCCAGCCAATGTCCCCACGATGAGCCTCTTTTCCTATGTGCGGAGCATCTATGCTCTGGATACGATCGATACCCGGTTCACGAGCTCGTCCACCACGCCCTACAGGGCTGTCGTCGACGCCCGCTCCCATCCAGACCACCGGGCGAAGCGCGACGACTCGGTGCCGGGAGTGGGAGGGAGGACAGATCATAGTGGCAGGCCCATCGCGCAACCGTCGAAATGGAACACCGCCGAGTTCTACTTCTACTACGTGGTGTTTCTCACCGTCGTGCCGTCCATGTTCTGGGTGGCGTATGATGTGTCGAGACGTGGGTACTGCAGAGCCCTCGGCCGGGTCAGCGCTGACGTTGCGCAGCTTCGCATCCCAACTACCACAAGTTCGAGCCGTGGTTGAGCGAGGGCTGGGTGCCGGGACGCAAGATTGTACGTTGGAGAGCGCGCAGAGACTCCGACCCCCGCCACTGACCCGACGCAGGACATCTCCGACGCCCAGTACAATGCCTTCCGCACGAATCTCCCGTACCTGGGCCTGCTGCTCGTCTGCCATCCTCTCCTGCGAAAGCTATACGGTGCAGCCCGGCCGGTACCCGTGCGGGCTGGCTCCCCAAGACCCAACGGTGTCGCGCCGCCCATGTCAGTTGCCGACGGGGAAGCGCGTCAAGAGCAACGCGCCTCGTTCGACTTTGGATTTGCCCTCGTGTTCCTCGCGGCCCTGCATGGCTTCTCGGCAGCGAAAGTCCTCGCCATCCTCTGGGCAAATTATAGCATCGCGACCAGGCTGCCGAGAAATTACGTGCCATACGCCACCTGGCTCTTCAATGTCGGAATCCTGTTTGCCAATGAGCTCTGCGAAGGGTATCAGTTCGCCCAGCTCGCTGCATACATCTTCCCGCTGAACGGACAGCCATCCGTCGGGCCGATGCACCGCTGGGCCCAATGGCTCGACGATCACGGCGGAATCATCCCCAGGTGGGAGGTCTTGTTCAACCTGACAGTTCTGCGACTGATCAGTTTCAACCTGGACTACTACTGGGCTCAGGAGAGGAGGAGTGGGAGTCCGATTGAGGTTCGTAACCTCATGCCCAGCCGCTCGACCTTCGCTAACGCGCCGAAGAAGAAACAGCTCGACCCGACCAACCTCTCCGAACGAGACCGCATCTCCATCCCCGCAGCGGCTAGTGAATTCTCCTTCCGGAACTACATCGCCTACGCCGTCTACGCACCCCTCTACCTCACCGGCCCCATCATCACCTTCAACGACTACATCTCGCAGCTCAAGTACCCACCCGCGAGTATCGAGACACCCCGCACCGTCAAGTACGGCATCCGCTTCCTGCTGTGTCTCCTCGCCATGGAGCTCCTCCTGCACTTTGACTACTGCGTCGCCATCTCCAAAGGAGACCCCGTCTGGTCTGACTACACACCCGCCCAGCTCTCCCTCCTCTCGTACTTCAACCTGCACGTCTTGTGGCTGAAGCTGCTCCTCCCCTGGCGCCTCTTCCGCCTCTGGTCGCTGGTGGATGGCATCGACCCGCCCGAGAACATGCTCCGCTGCCTCTCCGACAACCCCTCCACCGTAGCGTTCTGGCGCGGCTGGCACCGGTCCTACAACCGCTGGCTCGTGCGCTACATCTACCTGCCCATGGGCGGGGTCTCGAGCCGCACGTGGACCTCGACCATCATGTCCATCGTCAACTACGCCTTGGTATTTACCTTCGTGGCGCTGTGGCACGATATCAGCCTCAACCTACTCATCTGGGGCTGGCTGGTGGTGCTGTTTATGATTCCGGAGGTCGTTGCGGGCATGGTGTTCCCCCGGAAGAGGTGGGAGAAGAATTTAACCGCGTACAGGGTGCTATGTGGCTTTGGGGCGGTGGCGAACCTGATGATGATGATGATGGCCAACCTGGTGGGGTTCGCGGTCGGTGTTGATGGGCTGAAGAGCATCATTTCCGGCATTTTTAGGGACTTCTCTGGTACGGCTACACTCCCCCCTCCCCCTTCCCTCCTGCGACATCAGCTCCGGGACACCGGCAACCATCAGTCCACTGACACGCACTAGGGATCGCCTTCCTCATAACCGCCTGGGGCGTACTGTTCGTCGGCATCCAGGTCATGTTCGAAGTGAGAGAAAGCGAGATGCGGAACGGCATATACCTGAAGTGCTGAGCGACACGGCTCAGGTGAGAAACCTGTCTCTAGTATATCGTAGCCAAATGAATAAGATTTCTGACTCTGATTCTGGTTTTGGATTTGGCTCTGTCGCGAAGGGCAGGACTCGGCACGCGTCACTGTGAATAGCGGTCGCGAGATTGTGCCTCTGGGCCGCGAGCTTGCTGATCGTGGCGTATAGCGTAGTAGTTGATTCGGGGTTAGCAGGCCGGCCGGTGGCTGAGAGGTCCGGGAGGTTGTAGTGGGCTAGGGTTCAGGGTCTCGGGTCTGGGATTTCGGGCTCGGGGCTCAGAGATCTTTGCTTGGCCGTCAGAGGTGTGGAGGAGGGTGCTGGTCGGCACAGGTATATTTCTCGCGTGCTTCTTCGGGGGTGGGATGTGCGGGGGGGCAAGGAGGGCGGGTGTGGTCCCGGCTCTTGATTTCTGCTCATGTTTAGCCCGGCGGATTCTAGCTTGCTCCGCTCTCTTGGTCCTCGGGGTCTTGCGGTCACCTACTCTTACTCGCTCTCCATGCTCTCCGCCAGCTGCCAAATGGAGGCGCCCCGAAACCCGCCATGCAGACCGGGCTGGGTATAGGTTCTAGTCCAGCGGCTGGAGGGCCGCGGGGTGCAATGGTGGAATCGTGGGATCGAGGGACTGGCGTGGTCGCGGCGTGCTGTCCGATGCAGACAACGTCTCTAGCAACTCCAGCGGTGCCTTCGCCGGTGGCTCGGCCTCGGTGGGGGTTTCGCCCTTCCAGCACGCCATGAGCTCTGGCGACAGATGAGAGTCGTGCCTGGAAACCCTGGGCAGGATGTTGGGGTCCCAGCCGAAGTTCTCAAGCACCCGGCTTGCAACCTCGACCAAGTCCCGGGCGACCTTCGTGTCCGATGTCTCAGCGAACCTGGTCCTTCTTACGAGACGGGGGGATGCCATGGCCGAGTTCATGGAACACGGTGACGACAGTGCAGTGTCTCACGAGTGTCGGCCTGGGCGCTGTCGGCTGCTGGATGACCATGACAAGACACGCGCTGGGGTCGTACCGCTGTCCATCCGCGTGCTCGCACGCCTGTATCCGGTCGGCCTATCTCTCCCATGACAGTGCGGACGTCTCACGCTCTGCAGAGCGATGCAGCAAGCGTGGTCTCTCTTCCCCTCTCACTTCAGCAAGGCAAGATACAGATATCCCAGAAACCCACCTCCCGTCTCGTCTCCGTCCCAGACTGAGTACGCTTCGACGTCTTCGTGCCAAGCCATCGCTTGGCCATGCTTCCCATGAGGATTTCCCTCGACTCGCGGGTCAGCTCCGTGTAAACAAGACCGAAGTGGGTCTCGAAGTTCTCAAGCAGGCGCGGGTCGTCTCTCTCAAGGTGAACTATTCCGCGATCTTCGACTGGGCCAAATGTCCTCCCCGCTGGTTGTGGTCGGGGATCCACGGGAGCACGAAAGTGGCACACGTGGCTCCCGCCGCGGGGATCGTGACGAGGGCGTCAAGGGTGTCGCGGGAGGCGGCGATGGCAGCCTGGGCGATGTCGCTGAGCTCCGAGGGCGTCTGGGTGAATGCGACGGGGAGCTGCGGCGGCTCTGAAGGACGTGGCTGGCATCTTGCGCTTGGCTCGAGGGCTGTGTTGATAGTCCTCGCGATGGAAGAGGACGCAGACGCATGGTGGAGGAACTCTTCCCGACTGAGAGACGTGCTGTTCCGTAGGGCCTCTCAGTCGCGATCGCGCGTAGTATGCCGGGGGGTCGATACGTGATGGGCGGGACGAGGAACCGGCAGTCGAGCACAACGAAGCGAGGCGAGCCTCGCTCGCTTAACTCGCCCAATGGCGGCCGAGTCCTGGATGATTAGGTAATCGTTTGTTGATTTCCAGATCGTGGCCCAACAGGCCCACGTACCCGTACCTCGAGTCGATGCCACGACGCCCGCCCTCCGCACTTCTCGGCTCAATTCTGCGAAAGGATCTCAGGTAGAAGATGTACCCAAGACCACCCTCGCATCACAGCCTGAGAAAAGCCTCGGGGGTCAGGCTAGAGCAGCCTCCCGCGAAGCCTCCCCGCCCCGGCGCCTTGTCACGTATTCGGAACGCGAACCAGGACCAGAGTCGCGATGCTGCGTCTTGAATCCGCGCTCGATCGTCCCCGAAGCCGGTTCGTTGGTTCAGATGTGTCCTTGCGTGTTTATTCGAGTGCTGATGCAAGTATTTCTTCAGATATTTCTTCGAGTGCATACTCGAGTGTTCATCCACGTCTTCAAGTACTTCTTCGAGGAATCATTCAGGTACTGACTCAAGCATCTATCCGAGTATTTACTCAGGTATTTACTTGAATATTGATTCGAGTGTTTCTTCGACGGTTTCTCCGACTGCTCAGTCGAGTGTGCAGTCGAGTCTTTCTATGAGTGTTTATTCACGCGCGGAAGTATCTCCTCGGATATTTCTCCGACGATCTATCAGAGAAGCAGAATCTCCAGCCTCCAACTGAAGCCCGCTCCAGGAATCACGTTGCGTCTGCGTCGGCAACCTCAACCGGGCCTCTCTGCTCCCGATCCCCGCCGACGTGGTCTCTGTCCGCGTTCCATATCTCGACGGACACCCGGGCCGCCTATGCCCTGAACCGTCCCGGCCACTGGTGTCGCTCTGGTTCCTCCGCTCCGGATTCCCCCCTGTTTCCCTCTTCCTTGCTTTCTCCTCCGCTTCTTCTGCATCTGTTCCCAGCACGCCCTGTCCACAGGCGATTCGTCGGGTCCAGCTTACCCCTATCATCTCACTACCTCTCCTATGGATTTCTCACCTCTCCACCTCTCCACCTCCACCTCCACCTCCACCTCGTCATCTCGACAAGTCGTAAATCTCTCCGAATCCCTCGTCCCTGGTCCCCTCTGTCCCTTCTTTACTCTCCTACCCTATACCCCCCGTCTTCCTCCCCCACCAGACGAACCCCCCTCCCCCCCCCCTCCGGATCTACACTTCAACGCCCCACTTCGCAACAAGGACCTCAGACCTCGGACCTCAGACCTCACCTCCACACCCTCGCCCGCCTTGACGCTCACCTCCGCATCCATCTCCACATTCGCCTTGCGCTGCAGTCGACTCCCCAGCATCAGCAGCTTCAGCATCGACCTTCTCCGACGATAAACATAACACCAAGAATCCATATCAATCCTGCGTCGACAGCCGACACTCCCATGCATACTCCCATCGATTTTCCGCTTCTCAATCATCCATCACAATCCTCTGATTTGCAGCTATTAATTCCGCGCCCTATCGAGTCTCACATTCCAAGCAGGATCAAAACTGTACTTCTCAAGTCAACTGCCATTAGCTTCTAGCTTCGACTTAATGAACAGAGGCTTCGCTCCTGACTGCTTAGGGGCCCCGCGCCAAAAAAATTAAAAAATTGATGGGAGCCCAGAGAAATTATGCTTCTAATGGATTGTAATTCCTATCCACCAATCCATCTGTTCATCCTACATGTCGCAATTTCTATTAACCACACACGACCCCCACGTACCATTGCATATTAGCCCTTGGTCCACAGATCTCGCTGCCTATCTGTCAGGTTGGTATTTAGTACGCCATCTGCTCTATTCCGCCTCGCACTATACCCAAGGTTTCGAGGCAACCTACGCCTCCTCTAACATCCTTCAAGCCACGCCACAAATGCCAAGGAAAATGAGAGGGAGGAATAATAACACCGAGAACTCCCTGCTCAAAAAGACTCCTCAAGATATAAGAGAGAAACGAAAGGTAGGTCATCAAAGACCAGAGGCCAACGTGCAAAGACGGGTATCAACCAACACAACATTGTACAAGTATCTCCTCCCACAACAACATCGGCATCGCTCCAAGTCGGTGCTCAGTGCAGTATGCTTTCCCCGGCCAAGCCCGTGATTATTCTTTCGCCACGGGGCCGGCCGTTTGGAATGTGAATGCTGATGTGTTGTTGATCCACCGAACCAGACTCCGAAACGGCTCCAACCAGAACTAGCCCGCTGTGACTCAGCACTCCTCTTCACTTCCCATTAGGCCGCCGCCCTTCGACCCTCCTGCCATCTACCCACCGCTTCTGCTGCCCCTGGTAATACTCCGCCCTCTCCCTTTCATCACCCTTCTTCTTCGCTTCAAAAGCCGCCTTCTCATCCTCACTCAAGCTAAACGCCTTCTTGAGCCATCCAAACGCGCTCCGTTTCTTTTTCATTCTCTTATTCTCGCCGTTGACATCCATCTCCGTCACCATCGTCATGTCGCTCATGACGCTCATGCCCATGGCACTCGGCGCGCCGCGGCGGTTGCCGAGCTGGCTGGGTGCTTGCGAGTGGTGTTCGCGATAGGATGAAAGATTGGAGATAGAAGAATTGGAGTGTAGGTGCAAACGATTGGAAGGGCCAGCTGTCCATGGGCGCTGGAGCGGGGAGTGAGGAGATGCTTGCACAGGGTGGAAGAATTGCAGGTCTGAACGTGGGGAAGGTACGTGGTCGCGAGAGAAGTGGTGCTGGATGATGGTTTGCTGGGAGTGTTCGGTATTGCGACTACCGGAGGATTGTCGAGAGACGGTTTTCCTGTGGGTAGGGGCGTCGGTAAGGGTCTGGGGCGAGGTCTTTTCAAAGTCGGAGCAGTAGGCTGAGTCCAAACCTCGAGAGGGTGGGGTGGTGGCTGAGCTCTGGCATTCACTGGGAGCGGCGATCGAGCCTTGTCGGTCGGTGGGGGTATTGTCAGAGTCACGTCGCTCTCGTGCTACGGTGGAAGAGTGCACTCTTTGGCGAGCTCCCCAGTGTGTGTCCAGGGGTGCTAGACGTGGAGGTGCTCGAGATGAGCTCTCAGGTGGGTTTTCCTTCTGTTTCACCAAGGAGAACCGCTGTCGGATGGAAGTCCTCTTCTTCAACTCCGGAGAGGGAGATGGTGAAGCGTCAGCCGGAGCTGTAGGCGGTCGAGGGGAAGGTGATTTCGACGGCGCTGGAGAATAGACATGTGGCTTCAGGGTAAACTCCTCCTCGAGGTCATCAACGACTTCAGACGATGAGGGCCGCGATTCGGGTTGCGGTGTTCGCTCGCGGTCTTGTACCAATTGGAATGCCGGGAGGGTCGCTTGAATGGCTGGTGTGATCATGTTTGGATCGTGCGGGAGAACCTTCAGCATGGAATGGCGTATTAATTTCGATTCTGTCGACTCGGGTGGTGAGACCATTAGCGACGGTTCAGTGGTAGCGATTCTGGCCTGCTTCTTGTTAGCCGCCAACATCGATGCAGAGGAGATGCGCGCGTACTATTGTCTTTCGACTGATCTCACCAGCCCGTCGGTCCATCTCGGCCACTATTGATCCCAGTTGCACCAGAGCTACGCCAAGATGATTTCCCTTGGACTGGAGCGACAGATAGGCATTATACCAGCCATCGACGTTTCCCTTCATGGCCGCGAATACCTGTTGCATATCCGGTCTGTCCTTCAGCCACGCAGAGTCCTCCTGCTCCCTTGCTAGGTACACCGTGAATTCCCTGCACGCATCTAAGCCCTGCTGCACGTCCCTCAGCGCGTCATTCATCGCCTTCGCCGTTCGAGTGATAACATGCTCAATACGCTCATTCCCATTCACGATCTGCAACCGGAAAGTCCGATCCTCGAGCATGGCATCAAAAATGATGATGTTCTCCAGCGGCAGCTTCAGGAATTTGAGCCGCTCCTCGATGTCCTCCTGTGCCAGGTCGAAATCCTCGTGCGTCGTCTCCAGGAAATCGTCGACCTCGTCCACATGAACCTGTAAAATATTCATGACCTGCTCGTTGTCCTTTGCAATGCCATGCAGCAGCAGATACACGCCAAAAGAAATCTGCGCCATGAGCCTCCACAGCTCGTGGTACTGCTGGCCGGGTTTCTGTTTCCAGCGCGTGGCGTGTGTCTCCTCATGCACCTCCTGGTCGATCAACAGCTTCCTCCTCACCGCCGCAGACCCAGCTCGATGTCTCGATACCGTGGGCGTCGAGGGGTCGGAGGAGTCGACCATGGACTCGGCGAAGGCGGCCTGCATGGCGGTGATGGGGTGCCGAGGAACCTGAATATGCTTCATCTTGTCTGCTTGAGAACTCGTCGACGCACTGGAGCTCGGGGGCGAGGGCGTGGGCGTGGTCGTGGGCGTGGTCGTGGGCGTGGTCGTAGTCATGAGTGGGGAGAAGGGGCCGTCTTCAGGTTCGGAAATAATGGGGCAGTTGTCATCCTGTTCGGACGAAGGGCTGATGTCGCGCGAAGGGGGTGGGGACTCTGGAGAAGCCATTGTCTTGTTTCGTTCCGTTTCGCTCAGACGAGACAGGATCTATGCACTCTAGGATGGAGGGCGGGCCTTGCATTGGCCGTGACGGGGGACTGCTTGCTAAGCGTGTTTGGCGTGGGCGCCGCTGTTCCGCAGTCGAGGGCCGGTCTTGAATCGTGATGTTCGGACGGTCCACGGACGGTCGTTGGGCTGGCTGGCCGTGAGGAGGGAGATCTGCAGTGAGGGGCGAAATGTGGAGGGCCGAATTGGTAGCGAAACAAGAGGCAAAGATGAAGGATTTGGATTATTGAGGATTTGAGTTCTCCTGAAGAACCTTTTGGACAGCGTGGCTAGCCGGCTGTGCTGCCTTGGCCTTGCCCGGCGGTTCGGAGTAGGTGATGTGACGTGAGGCAATGTACTGCGTATCTCTTCGTGCGTGTGTGGTGTGCGATCGAAGAGGTTTTTCTGCGGAAGAGTCGTCGAGCTCATCGTCTTTCGCGTTTCGTCTTTCCGTAGTAGAGGCTGCCGTACCCGTATTCGAAGCGACTGCAGGCCGCCGTAGCTCAGGAACGTGAGGGGACTGTCCAGTTCCGGACTAGCCTTCTGCCAAGGAGACTGCCCGACCGGGCCGGATTAAGGTATTTCTATTTCTGTTCGAGTAGAGGCTCGGATTGCACAACCGAAATATAAGGGTTCATGGGACTTCGTCGCACGTGTAGTAAATACCACGTGAAAGGGGAATTTATACCTTGCAAACCCACAGGAACCCCTTCTCCACCATATTGACCCTCATTTATCACGCCTGCGACGCAGTACCTACCTCGATACCTTGAGATCCTGGCTAGCTCGGTACTGAAATTAGGACTCAATTCAAATAGCCGGAGGCCATCAGTCACTCACGCATATCGCGTATGAATACACCCCCGCTGTTTGGGCTTGTCTTGCAAGCTACTTGGAGAAGTCAAAGGTCGGACTAGACATATTATTCATAATATGTTAAAAATCGGGCTGATAACGGTAATCAAGACCATAGTTTCGGCCGCTGACTTGCATAGAATATTGTACTCTACATAATAGTAGCCTAAAAGGCGCTATGTAGCATGATTACGATTAGATATTTGAATGCTAAGACGCAACTCATGCTATTCAAATCGTTTCCGGATGTTAGAGTCGCCCCAGCGGTGGTCGGCGGGTATAGCAACCTGATTTCGGCAACGATTACGGAGCATCGGCTCGGTTGGAACTGACTGAGATAGGATTGAATTAGCTTGCATAGAAGAATGAGGCTATTACCAAGTTCAAACACAGCTCCACTGCTGTAGTGGCCGCCTCCAAGCCTACCTACCCACCTACCTACCTATGCCTGAACCTGTTCTCAAGTTAACTTGTTAGTATAACTCGGTTAATCACCGACCTCCACAAAATGCATTCATGTTGTATTATCACAAACGAGTTATGGAAACTCGGGGTTGTATCAAACTGATTCTGTCCTCTTTGACTCGGGTTTGAAAATCCTTATAGTTTGTTTTCCTTGTCCATCTCGTGGTCCCTGCGGTAACTCCTACACAAGTCTACTGCCGATTTTTTTTTTTCGATTTCTAGTACGGTGGATCCAGGAATCCACAGATCGTACTTCATATCAGATAAACTTCAAAACAGCAACTCAAATTATACATGCCAAAGGCCGAATGGTTGCTATGTAGAAAACTGTCCGATGCGTCATCCACTATATCCGAACTAAAAATATAAAATCTAGAATACTCTCCAGGTTTGCCACGTTCGTTTTGCTTCGCTTGTAGTTCAAAGTGGTTAGATCTCCGACTCTTCAGTGAATTTCTGCGCTGGTTTCGATCTTCTGTGCTACACTCCAAAGAGAGGGGGTAATGATCGGCGCTTGGAGGTATTGTGGCCATCATCTTGCCCCTCGTTTCAGTACTCAAACTTTTTCCTTGCAATTCAACCACTGCATTATCAAGATATCAAGAAATCCTAGATCTCTGGTTTAGGACGGGTTTGGAAGGCAATACAAGACTCTCTCTCTTATGATTGATTATCATTAATAGTTGCAAAGATTACAAAGGGTTGTACTTCGGGTTTCCAGGGCTCCCGTTATTGGCACCAAATAGCCCTTTACATTCGCCTCGGGCGCGTCCCTGAAGATCAATCAGCTAACTATCTGTTATCTCTGGCATACGATTATGACTTGAAGTATACCCTAGTAGAGCCCCTCCAATTTGAGGGCACGTGTATCAGTGCCGATAACGCCCTCGGGACTCAGATGCGCCTTTTAATTGATTCAGGACTGTCTTGGATTTGAGTTTCGTGCCTTGCATTGTTGAGATTCAGCGCCTTGATTTCGTGATACCGGCAGTGATGTACTGCTCACTTTTTTCAGTGGGCTGCAAACGTGGGCATATCCATTACGTGGACTTGGACCATCCAAAAACTCACCTGCCCCAAGGAATCAAAGGTCCATATTCGCAGCCCACTGGAAGAGGAGTACAAACACCGTGTCTTTGTACTCAGGTAGATGAATCAGTAAGAGAATATCGCACAGATCAGGAAGTGTCCCCTTGTAATAGAGCTACAGCCCGAATTCTCCGCATGTCAGAGGTAAATAGCTTCAATTACAAGCCGAGGGAATGATGTTCCTCCGCACCCGTTTTGAGAGATAGCTGATGCACGCAAGGGTAAAATTGGCGCCAAGCTGCCCATTACAGAGACACTGTAGGAGGTCGGTACTGTTTAGGGAATGGATTTGCATGAAATGCACAGTAAGATTGTAAATTGAATGGGTTGGCAGAAGGTTTGTAAAACGTACAGATATTGCCGGGAATGATACCGTGGTGCGGAGATCCTACTGCAACACTGGAAACAATAAGGCATGGCATTCAACAACATAGTGCTCCCAGGCAGTTCAGCCCGTCTTTCCTCTCCTACGCCAATCAACCATAAAAATTCGCATGCCCTTCAAGATTTCATGATCCCAACTCAGAAACGCACGTCATTTCTCGGAGGATGTTTCGCTCAAGCATCATATGCGCACATTTGCAATCCTTTCATGAAAGCGAGTAAACAGAAAAGCACGACGTGTTCTCGCCAAGAGGCATATTGATATTAACACGTGGTTGGGCTTGTGTTCAAAAGCGGGTCCTGATAGCTTGCTAATAGAGAAAGCTAGCCCTGTTTCATTTCATTTTACCGCCAGGGATAAAAATATATTGGTAGGAAGCGGTAAGGAGTTGATGTCGCTGTGCTTTTCTTCTGCCCCCCATCCGATTACGGACTACTGTATTGCTAGGCCGGATATTTCTGATGTCTCGAATAAAGTAGAACTGCCTGTGGTATACCTTTTCATATAATCGCATTCGCCTCTTTATGTTAGCTGCTTTTGCGAAGGTAAGGATCGTAAGAGCGGAGTAGTAATACGCTCAATACTTGTTTGCACTCGAATATGTATAAAAATACATATTAAATGTAATTTACATTCAAGAATTTCATTTTCGAGTTGAGGATCAGGAGGACTAGTATATAACTAAATAACAGTCTACCAGCGAGCTAAAAGGACTCGTGTATGATCTTTCAGATGTAGAATTAAGAAACATTATTATAATGGAAGAATACTATCGAAGCATCTTGCATAATATGATACTTCGTGAAGCTAAACGTCTTCATTCCCTTACTCTTTCTTCATCTTTTCCATCTCTCTCCCCCCTCTCCCTTAACCTCCTTGCTTCACCCCGTAATAGTCGGAGTAGCGATTTTAGAATGAAACTGTTTAATTATTGTGAAATAAAAAATCTGTCTTATCAATTGCCATACTTTACAATTGAGCAGAGTGTTTTTCTACTAATGCACTAAATATTAAAATATTTCACTGCATAGGACAGCGGCACTTGAGGCATGCATCAAACAGCCCTACTACACTCAAGAGGGGCAGTAGAAACATTTAGTTACATCATTATAATCACTGATTATTCCACAGAGTCCAAGATTAGGGGAACTAGTTTAAATAATTACCCCTGTTTTTCAGTAGTTGGGGTAGGGCTACCAAATATATCTAAATACAGGATTCAAGCCTGAGTCTCTAGGACTTTAAATCTATCAAAGCTTCTGAATACTTGTAGAAAAGATTTCAGATCAAGGCCTCCAAGTTGATACTACGAATCAAACCTGTACTATCTAATTCAAAATTTCCACAACCTGTATTGTATTAAATTAGACAAGAGGGTCTAACAGGGTGACAAGCTGTCACTCAAAAATTCTAGAAGAGGGCAGGCCTGTTCAGGAGCTCTCCTCGCTTGTCTTATCAATTGATATTGGAAAGCTTGGCTTTGCGTATTCGTTCCATGCTAGCTAGCACTTGAGTCTGAAAGTCTATGCCTATAACTCGTTTCTGAAATCACAACTAAGAATGAAATTAAGGTTAAGAAATTCAAAGTGTTTACAGTTGTATAGCGGTGGTTTTATATCCTGTTCGTGAGCCTTCTCCTTTAAATGCACTTGTAATGATCAAGAACATTTAGTAATTTGTTAGCTACTAGATCAAGGTGGTCTTAAGAACTACAGTAGTTTCTTTGCACTAGTTTCTAGAGTTGCAAGGATTATATACTTTGTCGCTGGCAAAATAAACACCATGTGAAAGCATAACGTAGCCCTTTTCTATAATTTTCTAAAGCCGCCTTGCAGCTGACGCTAATGTGGTGTTTGCTTGGCCTGGAACAAAGTAGTATTGAAGTACATGTACCAAATGAAACCCTTATGAGCAGGGTGTAATATTACACCGCTGAACCCCGGTAGGTATCTCAAAAAATTTAGGCTATCAAACTGGCAAAGTGTAAGGGAAATATAAGGACAGTACAGAGGTACAGGGGTTCGGGGGTCACATATTGTAGCTTGTCAATTGCAAGGGTTAAGGATTAATATCTTTGAACTCGAAAAATGCAACAATGCGCCTGATGAATATCTGCACGAGAAATTATTTTAAACCAAATATCAATAGCATCATGCATGTGATACTTAGTAGATTGACCCTCAAATTTGACGGATAAGAGGAAAAGTATCTTTAAACTTAATCAAAAGCCTAAAGTTAGGCACCTCTCAAAGTCGCAGCGCATAGCTTGGTTAGAGTGTGTTGACCTGACTAGCGTATCCCAATTTGGGTGCGGTACTTGTAGTTAGTTTCGGAAAGCAGATCACCTCTAAATAAAGTAAAGCTTTCTCCACTAGCTTTTGAAGCTTGATGTTGGTATGCGGAATACGCCAGGCTATAGTATTTGTAGCAGTATAGAATTTTAAAAAAAAATCAGCTTGAATCTCAGTAAAAAAAAAGGAGCAGTACTACCTGCCATCGATTAAAATGACCTGCATTGATAGCTTATTATGTTTCTCAGCATCCAAATCCAATAATTATCAATTGCACCCATTGAGCTCGTAATACTGCTGTTGGATTGAAGTTACCGCCAGCGTCCCTAGCTATCAACCGTAGCTGGCGAACGCGAGGGCTGTTTGTAGTCCGTCAAGAGAGCAGTACCGTGGTACAGAAGGTATTTTTTATTCCTGCTCATCTTATCATTAAAATCGCTTCCTTGCAAATCAATCGTAATACTGGGAAATAGTAGATGAAAAAAAGAGTTGCTGCTTACTTGAGATCTCGAGCAAGAGTACTCCAATATTTTGTCATTGATTTCTATCGAGAACTAAAAGAATTATATAGCATTGAAATAAGAATCTATAAGCCCCTTTATCGATAGTCGTGGTCAAAGGGTACAAAAGATCCCCGTTGTAAGTGAAAAGCTTCAAAGATCACTACTACTTCTTTTTTATTAGAATATACAAGGATTGGAGATTAAGGCTTATGTAATCATACCTTGTATACACTCCTGCAGCTCCATAGAACTCAGAATCTACACCTTTAGATTCTGTCATTTTTCTTCTTTCTCGCATGCACAAGGGGCCAAAAACCTATTGATCAGCACCTAGAGCTGGAGCTGCCCTGCGAACTCGAGAATGGGAATATTTTCGAATATCGCCCGTATAGAATAAAATATAAGTGCCGCAAATAAGAATCAGAATCCACTACCTGAGAATCATGTATCTTCAAAGGGCCTTTGGTAGATGCACTAGAAATGGGTGTGGGCCCCTTTCGGCATGTCTACTTCTGACCTGAAACGCAGTCACTTTCTGCATCGTCTCTCTATTTCAGCCTTCTACTCTTCTTATTGTATTTCGCTGACAGTAATTTAAAAACGTGAGGGCTAATAGCTAGTCAGCTTTTGAAAAATTAATCTTTAAAGTGCTATATAATAGCTTATTGAGTAGTTAAAATATGCTACTCCATGCCAAGTTGCTAGGTTCTACGGTCAAAGCTCGCAAACTCGCTTTGAGTCAGAACAGAGATGGGTCTTTACCATTATATAGACTTGGTGGATTCAGGGAAAACGCGATTTGACTTTCATAGCGAAGCTCTTTCCTAAGCTTCTCAGAATTTGCGTGCGGTAAACGCGGCGGTCAATGCGGCAAATTGCTGAACTACCAGGTAGTATTACATGAAACTTCTATTTGATTACTAAATGCGTTGCAAAGTTATTTCTTAATCAAATTAACGACTATGTTTACTAATATTAACTATTTGATAAAACCATTTTTCTCTTTTAAGGCTTTTGAGGTACTTATTCTTACTTCTTTTTTAAACTAGAGGAGTCTAGTCGCTTGATGATGTTATAGAGATGAATTCGCTATATAAAACTTTTCATATCCTCTATTATTTCCTGCTCTAAACCTGGCATTCTAGTTACTACAATCTTAGTAGTACTAAGCCACTTAGTACTATGCAATTGATAAGCAAAAAAATTATAATGCAATTATACTTCTCCTATAGCTATACGATATGAAATTAAAATTTAGCAGTTGATATAAGTTTGATAGAAAAGACTTATTCTTAAGATTGCTCTGGTATTACGTAAGCTGCATGCCATTCTCATCAACTTATCTAGTATTGTATATACTCATCAGGAGATTTTGATCCATAGTGTGTGCGAAAAGAAATGAGAGTACGAAACATTACAGTATTGTAAAGGTTTTGGTATTGCTTTATTTGATCAAGTAGCATTGACTGTGGGGAACAGATAGCTAACGGCACATTGAATGCCTTATATGAGGCTAGTTCAGAGCTAGCGACTCATATGTGCATGTGACAGCTTTGGCGTACTGCATACTTTTTCAAAGGCCAAACCAAAACCGCATTAGTTTAAATTCAAGAGTGTTTGAACTATGCTTGTGGGGCTGTGGGGTTGAATATAGTTTCATATACTGTCTGTTCAGTCTTTGACAAAGTACCTGAATTAACCAGGGATACCTTACCTAATGTCCAACTGTGAAATTGCCATCCTACCAGCTTCAATTTACTGTTTCTGTGATTTTCCTTCTTTTTGCCTTGTGGAAACTATCACATTCTTGGTATCCAGTAGCGCTACGAATAGGGGCCAAAGAGAGGAACCAAGCAAAAGCGAATAGCACCATTTGCGCTTCTCTCTTGCATTTTAAGAGCTTCTTTGGTAATGATGAAGCTTGGGCGCTCAAGGTGTCGATTTTTAAGAACGACATGCTGAAGGTGACTAGTAGGCAGAATAGAGCTCTGGGATTTGCTGCTCCGTTGTTGAGCTGTAAATCTGGGAGTTCTCAAGTGGTGAGCAGAAGCTTGTAAATTCGATTCCAACTATACAACTGAGCTCCCTAAGATATGTTAATATTAATTGACATCTATAACAGCGAACTAATAATAGTACCAATGGATAGTTGGGAGACTTACAGAGTTATAACTGCGAAGTATTGTTAGCTCTTATAAGAGGTTCCTCAGAAACTTTTAATTCAATAATATTTAATTTATACTAATCCAAGATACCCTGTAGAAATACTACTTTAGGTCTGAAAAGCGCCCTAATTCAGAGTCAATAGCTTTTTCAATCTTTCCTTTTCTTTTCCTTTGAAAAATGCTATATTAGTTCTAAGCTTTATGGCATAAGCGAGAAACGCTATAGTCGGATTCACATATAAGATGAAACTAGCTTAATTACTCCCTAAATATTTACTGTTTAGCCTACAATACTTTTGATTTCTGACTCCTTAGATAAGAGTCTAACCTAAACCTTAGTTGATAGTTGTTCCCTCTAAGTCTTAGGTGAGTAGGTTCTCGGAAGGTGCCTTGATAAATAGAGTCGCCTTAGGCGCTTTATTTTAAGATAAGCCCCTTGCGCCGATAGCGGCTACTTATTTAATTATATCAAGCGTCTTACTATTCGGCGGCAGCTCTCGATCATAACCCTTTTGATCGACTTTATATGAAATTATCGAAATATATCCTTTTCCTTATCATCCTCCTCCTTATATACTATAAACTGCATTTTTTCCCTTTATATCCTCTATTGAATCTTTCCTCAAACCGTAGATATATATTTGAACAATCCTAGACTATATAAGTCGAGATAGAAAGTAGATGGTGTTTATAAAAGAGGCAGTATATTAGAAATAAATTTTTTTCATTTCAACTCCGAAAGTTCTAGCTTTATTCGACTTAAGGTTTAATTATTTCTTAGTTGTTCCTACGCAAATTACTCTAATAGAGCTCTGTCCCCTTATTCCTAGGATCATCCTGTAATATGTATCATATGGAGTTAGGTAGGTTTCGTAGGGACCTCAGACTTGTCTCTGACCAAGGGACTCGACGAGTATGGCATTCACAGGCTTGGAGGAATAGAGAAGGGGAGGCGATTCGGGGGAATAAAGGCACAATACCAGCCCTCAATAGAAGGGCAGACTTTACAATATAATCAAAATTTGACTATCCTATCTGTAGGTTCTATACCGGTAATCGATATTCACGTGAATATAGTTGAGTACTTGTTGTCAAAAAGAATCTATTATAATATCTGTCTATCTCTATATGACCGAGATGGTACCTTTATACCTATGAATGTCCTCCCTCCTATAGTCCCTCCTAGCCGCATATGGATATCCTTCCGAAGTCCTCCGGCTGAACAGCCGTCCGAAATACATACGAAACTCCTCATATCGCATATGGTACAGCTGTATAGGATGACCCCAGGAACGAGGGCAGCTTGCCTCTTGCACAGGAATCTGCGTACCAACACTATCCTATTCTACATTTTTATGAAATATTGATACTGGCACTGCACCTACAATAGTCGAAAAGACTTAATCTCAGCTTTGATAACTCTTTAAATGAGTCTGCAGGTTTAAAGACAGCCTGGATTAGTTCTAGGTTTCAGATTGTGGCCTTTTCTCACTTTCAATATTATATTAGCCACTTCCTTATCAGATGTCCATAATTAAATAAAAGACTTTCCAATTACCTTATCAGATCTAGGTTATTGCTATAGTTAAGCATAGATTCTTACACGACTGCACTATAACCGTTCAAGTCGAAGTGACTTTGCCTACTCTAACTTAGGACAGGACTTAAGAGACAAAAAGCGTCTTTGATATAGCGCTGGCATAACAGTGACAATTAGGGCTTAGCCTAATAGTGAAATGGCCCTATTAATTTTTTTGGTAAATATCAGGTTTGTATTCATTAGCTAAGACTGTTCTTTTTCAAATGCCCTAGTAATAAGTCCCTTGTTACAAAATCCTGTGACATCAGAACCAATCTTAGCATCTTGGCTCATACTCTATGACTAGCATAGATAGAGCGGGGATGTAATTGGATTATTGGCAATGGAACTTTTGCGCTACTCAATGCTTCTAGAACATCTGCGAGTCTTCATAACAAGCCGCGCGATGAACCAATCTAGACTAAGTTAGGCGGTCTGGGCCTCTACCCTGATTCAGACTAGCGTTGTAAAGTACCGTTGACTTTCCATCACTTAGCAGTCTAGGCAACCAGAGAGCACAATATCACAATTCATTGCACCACTTCCTGAACTCAACAATATTCTATTCCCAATCCTCCTCCTCCTCGAATTTCCTCTACCTCTCTTCCAATTCACTTCGATACTCTAGCTCAGGTAGCAATCAATTAATCTACTTCCAACCAGAATCCCTCGCCTATCTCCTCTCTCCTCGCCAAGCGACAACGACAATCCCAATCGTGGACTCTGCTCTTCCGGGATTCCGCGTATATCCTCAAGCTTTCTTATCTAAACTCAATCGCCCAATCCATCATAGTCGAACCTTCAACCTCGAGAAGAGACGAGACGAGACCGAAGGCGAAGGGCAGAGTCTGGAGCTGGGATTCGGATTCAGATCTTGGCTCGTATCTAGCACTCACGCCTATCAACTGGGACTAGCCATCCTGGAGCGGAACAAGGGTCGAGAGAAAAGAAAGAAGGCGAGACGAAATGGCGCAAACAAGAATTTCCCAAACTTTTAGCTTCGGCACCGATCCGTGGGACACAAGTCATCGCTTCCAGACCTCGTGGCTGCTTCCGCCGTGGGGTTTGTTTGGAATACGAGCTGCTATTGTACGTCTCCTTTTACACTGCGAAGCCGTTAACTAACATCTATTTCTCGTTTGCAGTCTCTATATACATTTACGGTAACATTTTTCATCATCGGGTGGGAAATTAGTAAGCGTGACGGTCTCTCGATTCATGATGTCAATAAGAGTTTCTCATTCTTCACTGGTGTGTCTTCTCCCAAGCTCATTCTCTCTATTACAAAAGATACTAATGTTTGAGAAAGTCCTCTGCTACTGGGGAATATCCTTCTACTTTCTCATCGCTGCCATCCACACCCTCACCTACGCCCAGCACGGCGGCAACCCCCTCCTGAACCGGTTCCCCCGTCCTCTCCAAGCTCTCCACCACCTATTCTTCACCACCATAACCACGTTTCCTTTTCTTGTCACAGCCGTTTTCTGGGCCATCCTCTACGCGCCCAATTCAAGCATTTTCAGCCTTTGGTCCAACATCTCGCAGCACGCCCTCAACTCCTCCTTCGGCCTCTTCGAGATCCTCTTCACGCGCATAAACCCCCCGCCCTGGACGCACCTACCCTTCCTGATCCTCATCCTCTCCTGCTACCTCGCGCTGGCGTACATCACCTACGCCACGAAAGGCTACTATGTCTATAATTTTTTGAACCCCAGTCCCCCACACCATGTCCGGACCGCATCAGGCACGCGGAATATCGGCGGCGTGGGTAAGTCGGCAGTAGTGGGATATGTATTTGGTATCGCGGCGGCAATCTGCATTATCTTTGGCGCAAGTAAGGGCTTGATGTGGGTTAGAAAGTGGGTCACGGAGAAGAAGATGGGGAGAGAGGGCAGGTTCTATGCAGGTAGGAAGGCTGAGTCTGGAGACATCGAGCTGGAGACCCAGCAGGTGTGGGAAAAGCCTGTTGATAAGTAATGTATGAAGAAATCAAAAATGGTGATTTTGCCGACGTTTAGCAGATTATCATCGAACTCCTCGGCCGGTGTTTATGTTTATGTTGACCGAGGTCCTCCAGCGGGCCTTGGCCCTAACAACTTGACTACCCTTCATCTATTCAGCACCCTACTCACCCGGTTGCTTTTTACTCGCCTTTGATTTTTTATCTACATAGCCGAGAGCCATTTCCATTAATTGGCACTTGGGACGACATATTGCATCCATCTTCCATCTTGGAACCTGAAAAACATGTACCGGACTAGAGCTTCATACTCGCCGTGATAAATTACATAAGAGACATTTTTGCCGGGTAACCAATCTACAGTGAAAACCGGCATATTTCATAATCTCACGGCAGGCTATAAAACGAGTATGGGTTCCAGCTTAGAGGAACAGAGCTTGGAGCAGCGCCGAATCCTGTCTCACCGGGCCAATCGCGGATCTGCTTCAGATACAGCATAATACCTAACAGGGACTACTTGCAGCTCAGTGGTTGTATGGCGATTACGCCACGGATCCTCACAACATCCTGGGTCACATCTTCAGAGGCTCGTATCAGTAATCTTGGCTTTCCCCATAGATCGGATGAGTTGCACCGCTTACAGACGCGAGTGTGTGTCATCTTCAACTGCATTCTCTGATGTTTTTGTCAATGAGGCCGGGATAACGAGAGAAAATTGCCCGCCAGGTACTTCTGACTGTACGCCAATTATACAGATCCAGGCTTGAATGCATCCACTGCTCATTCTGCGTACGGTCTGACGCAATACGCTGTGCTGACCCGGGTAAAGAAGGCGTATGATATGGGCTAGGGAATCTCGAATCTGCAGGTAATGACGCTCGTTTGGATAACGAAATTGAGAGAAGTCGAAGGGCTCGTAGTGGAGCAGATGAGAACCACAAGAGGGTTTATCGCTAAACACGACAGCTGAGTAGGTCTAGATCTATAGCCGCTCTAGCTCTTCAAGCAACTCTGCAAAGCATGGCCTCTCTGTGACATCAGGCGCAGTGCATTTCCAATGCAACAAGTTTAGACCTTCAATGACCGCAGCATCCTTCTCCCCTTGCAGCCCGTTCTCATCAGCCATTATTTCCACAAGCCCAAGTAAATCCTCAATCAGATGGCCAAACGCAAGAACCTCCAGGCGCTCCAAGAGTTCGAATGTATTGTTCTCCTTGCGGTAGATTGTGGCGGCACCGAAGTCCCCAAGCAGCGCATGCCCACTCTGGTCGATCAGGATATTATGAGCGTACAGATCTCCGTGTGCAATACCCTGCTCATGGAGGTGTTTGGCTGCTGCTGCAATGCCGAGAAGGATGCTCTTACACTTCTTAGCTGGGTAGGCTGTCCCGGGGGTATAAGAGTCGCGAGTGCACGTTTCCAAAGTCGGCGGGAGACCAAGATTGGTGTAGTGCGGCGGAATGAGTTCCAACACCAACCCCCGCTTTTCAGGATGTCCATGGATTTTAGCGATCGGGTCAATGAGATTCGGATGCTGCCCAGCCATGATGGTTGCAGCCATCTCATCAGCGGGCGAGCCGTCGCTTGTAACCTCGCCCTTGAATAGCTTGATTGCCACAGGTTTCGTCCCCTCGTTTGCTTTCCACACGCCCTTGGAAATAATACCCGACGCACCTTCGCCTAACAGACTCTCGACTGACAGGTCTGACCACGTGATATCAACCAACTTGGGGTTGTCGTCAGAAGAAGTCGCGCATGGATTGCCAGCAAACGAAAGGAACGATAGCTCTGGCATTTCCAAGAGCCACTGTGGGAGAAGCGTCAGGTTGTTTGCCGACAAACGTAGCAGGCCCAGCTTTCGACATTGTGACATCTCGGCTGGTAAAGTTTTGAGCTGGTTCCCAGCTAACATACACTTCTGCAGGCGGTGACACTGTCCGATACTTGGTGGCAATTCCGATATAAGATTATCCGTAAGAATCAGCCAGCGTAGCTTTCGTGGAAGCGAATCTTTGGGTATCGAGACCATGTGATTTCCTCTGAATGCTATCATTTCCAGGGAGCGACATTGTGCCAGTTCTTTAGGGAAAACGGTGAAGTTGCAGCAGGAGAAGAATGCGATTTTCAGTTTGTGGAGACGGCTGATATTTTTTGGAAGGCTGGAGAGGGGGTTGTCCGAGAGGTCGAGGATCTCGAGGGTATCAAAGAGAGAAAGGATTTCTGGGGGAAAGGATGTGAGAGCGCAGGTGAGTTTGAGCCGTTTTGTCCCTTTGTAGAGTCCAGCTTTGAGACCCTCGAGGGTCTGAGGTGCTGCCATGTCCAGCTGGGCGGTCAGGAGCTGGGGAATGGCTGAATGGCTGATTGATTCCAAGGAGTTTCTTGAGTGTTTATCAGTTTAGCACGTAATTGCGAGAAGCAGCTGTAGTACTTACCTCTTGGAAGGTAGATTTGGATGGCGATCCCTTAGCAACTTTCGTTCAAAGTACAGGTAATTGTAGTTCACGTCTTTGAATGTTTTACCAAGATTAGAATGGATAATGTCTTATCTCAGCAATGTTGATCCGAAAGGTATTTCCGCTCCGCTCAAAGTCATGTGACCTCACAGTGTTCGACTTGTGAGGAGGCAGATGGTGTGAGGTGGCGGCGAATCGAGAAGGAAAAACGGGAATCCTAGTACCTCTTGGACTAATACAGGAACTAAAGCTTAATTTCAATAGGAGTGAATCTGGCTAGGGCTTTGGAAAGCCTCTAGTAGACCGTACACTCGCCATGTCTACATCCGACAGAACCTAAGCCACTGTTCTGTAGTGCAGACAAGATGTGCTTCCAATTTGAATCTCCATTATAACTATGGATTCTATGGTAAATTTTGGTTGATTGCGGAAAGTGAGAGCGTATTTGAGTGTGACCTCGACCAAGCGTTCGGAAAACACTTAAATACGTACTTCGACTTATTATTTATATGTCTGCTGGCACTGTGATACTTTGCGGACTCCTGTAACGGGAGCTCGGGGTTTTTTCTATCTATTTATCGGGCTTCGCATTCCAAAGCCTGGCCCGGGAAAGTCTTTGTTGACTCACGACAAGCGAGATAGCTTAAGCGAGCTGCAAGCCACTGATGACGAATTGAAGTTAGATACCATATAGCTCTTGTATCTTTCCCATAATTAGATACAAGAATAATCTAGATACATAATGATTTCGCTTTCAATAAGTACAAACTATATATCCTTGTTGACCAATTCTGCTACTGCGCCATGTAGTCGACAGCAGAAACGACATCCTTAAGCAGTTGCTCTGCTTCTTTACCTCTGAGCTGGGCATCTTCTCAAGAGATATGAGCCTACAGAGGACTTTAATTTACCATATTGAAGCTCTACAATATTCTTACATCTGTTCGACTTGACATCTAGGCTCTTGTGTTGCGTGGCCAACCCTCCCGGTACACCAGTTGAAAAGCTACCGTCAGATAGCACCTTCTATGGTCTGACCTCCGCCTTTGACCTACATATCTGAAATTTTCAATAGATTATAGTTTACTCCATGCGAGTGGTTGTTCAGATTCATCTGCTGCTCTTATAGTTGGCAGATAAATGGAATCGATGGTGTCTCGCTATCCACATGGATCTTTACGGCGATGCTCTGAACCCTCGAATCGCCTACTCCTATCGCATCAGGCACATTTCAACTCGCTACTCAGGTACAAAAGCTTAAATTCTTCCAACTTGGTATGAACTTAACACAGCGGTTCTCGACTTACTTCGACGTGTACTCACGACTGCAAGAGCGCTCTTCGCGATTTATGGAACTTCGATTCTGTGCTCTGCCCTGAAGGTCTTTGCGTATTTCAACTCCACCAGCTTGGATCTAGCATAATGCTTCCTTCATATTGTATTCCGCTAATAGCTTTTTAGGGTTGTCTAATTTGCTAGTTGATAGATTAATTCATCTGTCATTGTTGCTTATGAAAAAAGCTACCGAGCGCTGCTTAGGAAAGAAACATTTTCTGTTTCGAATAACGCCTCTCAGCCAGCACATATCCTCTCTGGCAGAACGAAGAGTATCTGTGGTAGAAGCGATCAGCCCAGGCTCTGTATAGTATCCTTTGCGGCCATGTTGCAGTCGAATTTGCAAGGATAGTATCAGAATCCAACAAAACATATCCATTGAACCACCCATAGAAGATCGATATATGTGACATGTACATTAAATATGCTCAATTCTCTTCTTCAAAATGTGCAATAGCGACTCAGAGCATGAGACCCAGAACTGCAGCATCGCCGACGCTTAGATAGTTGTAGACGTGCTTCCATAACTTGTCCATGTTCTTGAAAGATGGCATATACATAAACAATGCAGAAATAAGCTTCCAATGGCCGAATCAGAAATTTTATTGCCTTGGTTTCGTTCATGTTTTATTAATATCATTTTATAATAAGGTGGTGCGAGATGGTTTTCTTGAGTGCTTCCACGTCTGTCGCTTTTCCTCCTTTTCAGATCCACTTCAACTTAGTCAGCCCTGTCTTTTCAATAGTATAGAATTAAAAATATTAGATCCTATGACATAAGGAAATGTCTTACTGAAGTCTAAAGATAGCGGACAAAACAGGTGAGAATCTAAACATGCAGCATATTTTGGTTTGTGCTTCGAGGTCTCTATTTGTCTCTGGCTCTGGATATATGTCCTGAGTTATGTGGCCTGATCTATGAAATATTTATTTTACTACGTTATGTAAATCTTAATAAATATCTAAAAACCTCAGCACTATCCATTGTGTACCTGCTTTTCGTCATTCCATTCCCCTTTTGCGCGCGCCGCACGCTAAACTTCTCAATAGGCATTCTTATGGCAAAATATTCTTTGTTCCCATGACGACGCAGCCCGTAGCTGACATATCAGTATTCTCATGATCGAGGTTATGTAACAGCCCCGAAATAATTACAGTGACCCCCGGGACGAAACCCATACGCTCTAATGAGATGGCTCGAAGTGTAGCTTTAGCATTGTATAATAATCATGGATGCGCTGATATAAAGCCATTGGCACTTGAGCTCTACTAGATGCTCATACTAAAGACTAATTATGCATTACTAGTATATGGAATCAATCGCTTAATATGGCTTCCTTTGGGACCAAATATCGTGACTATAGTATATAAGGGACGACTTTACTATGGAATAGAGAGATATGATAGCAGGGCATAAAGAGAAAAACCTGAAATACTTCACCAATTGCAAGGAGGATAGAGCTGTAGAGCTCGTTCATATTTGGGACGCCCTTGAGTGAATTTGTTTCACTTCTATTAGACAGAATCACGAAAATATCGTCCATTCCTTGTGTGATGTCCAGATCCCGCACCGCGTTATCAGAGTAAGAGCTGCCAAAAATGTACCAAAGTTGTTTCAGAGAAGGCCGCAATCCTTACCGGAAACTGCGGGGTTTAAGGAGGAGCCTTTCATAATCTCTGGTGCCACTTTCTCAACCAGATTCTTTCTGCCTTTGAAACCATGATGATATCTGACTATAAATCTCGAAAATTGGCGGAGATCCTTCTCATTGCCTATTGACTTCGGATTTGGAAGTTTCAGGGGAAGATTGAGTTCTGGAGCAGCTGAAGCCAGAATGTGCGTCAAATTCTGTATTCTACAAATTCTACAATAACCTTCCCTAGGTGAGAAGCTCTTTCGGTCAGTGCAGTCGATATAGCGCGGCCCTTGCGAACTATCTCTTCGAAGATCTATCTGAGTTATGGGACAAAAGAGTTTGCGTTTGATATCAAGGAAGCTCAAGGCAGCTGACTGTTGCATGCCAGAAACGGCTTGTTAGATCTACAATATTCGAACTGGTCGGTCAGAATATCGTATAAAACCCGCCCGTCTCTTAAACTTTCATACTTGAAGCTCGGGAGGATGCTCTTTGACGGATGCAGGCATGATGCGATACTATTGGTAATAGAAGATTTCGGAAGCACAGCTTGAAACTACTAGAGACTGGACTGAAAGTCGAACGCTCTAAAGGAAGCAATTATTGTCAAGTGTATTGGCCGACGTTGTAAAGAATTTACAGAAAAGAAAAAAAAAAAGATAAAAATAGTAAACAACCTGATATTTATGTCTCCATTGATTAATTACTATCTCAAACATCGTTGCTGCTCAACTGCCTTGAAAGGTTTTTGGTTTCCTTGGCCAAGTTTTTCCAATCGCCGACGCCGTACATCCGCAAGAGATACTCGGAAGCTAATCCCTCTCATTAACCAAATCGTCGCTTCTCGAAGGGTCGAGGCATATCGAGTATGAAGAAAAGATCTTGGTTAACACCCGTCAGTCTTTCTAGCCTTTTGTATCCAATGCTGTCATCGATAGCACCTAGCCTCGAGAATGCCAGCGTATGCGAATGTTATCATTAGCTGAAAATAAAATCCTATCGCCAACTAAATCATGTCTCTTTACCTGGTCTCCGCTGTTCCGGCGTTAGGATTGCTCAAGCGTGATGAACCAAGAGAAAGGGACAAGCTTTCAGCGGCAGCACTCATCAGAATCTGCTGACCCAGCTCAAGGTCATTCTCTTCAAATTCGGGTATAGAATCACGGCTAAGAGCAGGTCAACAGACATACGAGTCCCGGGTCCATGAATTATTGGATAGAAGTATGCTATCATCTACACAGCTGTACACTTCACGACGCTGTCCTTTCTCTCTCGATTTGTCTTGCTCATCTTACTGTTCCCGATATACGGCGACAGTGGAAAGCAAGACCGCCATCATTTTGAAGACTAAAATGTTTGTATGAAAGGGAGGCTGTTGTATTTACACGCTGGATTATGGTCACTAGTATATAATCTCGGTAGCGGCCAAAGACTCTTATTGATGGCGATTTGTTGTCATTCGCTTATTTGCCGTGATCATTGCCAAGAGACTGCCGCGCTATTCGACCATATTTATGCCGAGATAACATGGTATTATCCTCTGTAGTTAGTGCGCTCAGGAATAACTTCGTGAGAATGTTGTGAAGGGAAGGTTCAAATCATAGCAGAGCAGCCGCTGTCAGTGCAAATTGTAGTGCGGTTTCAGGTACTGTGACGCCCAACTCGAGAACTACGCTGCATGTCACCCATATGGTGCAACTCCATCTATAGCTAGTAAACACGAGCCTTTCGCCTGCACAGGAGGACTGTGGCTTCTCGCGTGACTCTAGGACTATGCTGGTCAGACCTCGCTCTGAAACTCTTGGTTTGGACTTTTCAGGTACCGACCGCAAAACTCTATTTCTATCATAGCGTCACGTCAAAGTCCGACATGTGGTCACTTAGCCTTTTTGTTTGGTGCACATCAGACTGGGGTTTTTGAAGAGAAGCGAAAATAATGACTTTCATACGTGAAGCTACAGTGAGCTAGGTGCTTAAAGATCTTGGGAGATCTCGTCGCTGACAAGGTCCAGACTCTTATTTTCAAACTTATACGCAAACTGGATCACTTTGCTTCCCCTACAGATGCGCACTGTCAATAGACATTCGATACGGAGGCTTATGAGCCTCTTGAGTCTTCACAGGCAGCGGCATGGCTTGGTGCCTGCAATGCTGCGACTTGGGCTACCATCTCCGTAGTCTGTTTGAGGTATTCGTCAGCTCACTCCCATACCACCGTCCGCACCAAAGGGTGAGCAAAGGGCAGCATTCTTCTGCATATCATCCGAAACGCCTCGGACAATGACTTTGCAATATATCAATCATTCTACCCACTTGCCATACTGCTCTTTTGCCATTTGAGATACTGACTTTTGGTACGTCCATTCATTCAACAACTAGCCAACAGAACGATGATAGATTATAGCGTATCACAGACGTTGAATTCGGTGTCGGTCTATCTCAAGGTTCAGACTTTCTCCAGCATTCATGTTGCACCTGTTGATTATGTTTACGTAGCAATTCCTTGGGACACTTCCAGTTACTCTCCTCCCCTTGGTTGCAGCAGGGGTCACGGTCACGTCGGAGCGGCTTGGAAATGTCACAAGCAGCAACACAGAGAATATTCGAGATCTCGGTTTCTCTGGGACGATTGGAAATGTCACTCTCAACACTTATGGCGATACTCTAACGTGCGGAAGTGGCTCGGCCTGGGACCGCTATTTCCAGTCCCCTTCATGTGCTTTGCTACACGCCAACTCAGCAGCGTTCGCGGAACCGGATCCAATGAATATCACCGATTTCAACTTGGATGAAACGGGGAACTCTCGGATTTTCTGTGGCTACTTTCCGGACGAGACCCCAGAGTCAAGTTATGGCATGGGCATCACGAACGTCATCGCTTTACCAGGCTCCGACACAGAGGGCGCTTTGTATTTCTTGAAGAACTATCGGCCGGCGGGCGTTGACATGATTGTGGGAGCAGGTCTTGCTCTCGTCAACATTTCCGGAGCATATCCTACCTGCCAAAGGACATCCGAGTAAGCTTGAGAGCGACATCTGTCCGCGCCCTCAGCACAGTCAAGCTGACGATGTCCAGAAACTGGTGGAATGCGAGTGAGCCTCAGTACGGAGACCACGGCCAGCTCTTAGCCCAGGATGACTGGATCTATGTGTACGGCGGCGCAGATAGTAAGAAGTACTACGATGGTGTTTACGTCGTGCGGGTCCCTCACGCGCAACAGCAAGACCTCACTGCGTACGAATATTGGAACGGAACGTCGTTCTCCAAGGAAGGGCGATTCTACAACCCTACAGCGGCCCAAGCAGTTCTTGGGCCTGGATCCACTCAAGGAACTGTGAGTAAATATCTCCCATTCGAATCACCTTTCGGAAACTCTCTTACATGTCTCATCAGATCAGCTGGAACCCGCATCTTAAGGCGTATCTCTACGTATACACTTGTGAGTTTTCCTTCAGGCCGCTCGCGAAAGGATTCTCATGGGAAATGCAGCCGGAGCAGAAGTACGCGGCAAAATTGCCTCGAACCCCGAGGGCCCATTCTCCGATTCCTTTTCTATCCACAACACGACGGATTTTAAGTTCGTTTACAGTCCTTCTCAGCAGACACATGTAAGTGATCAGATATCAGCATCTCCGCCTGGACCGAATGTTTTCAAGACAATTCAAAGCCAAGAACGCTCCGATCCATGTGTGTACGGACACTTGCTGATATCACGACCGTCCTAGTATGACACATCTGGAAAGACCTTGGTAATTTCTTATACAGGATTCCCAAACATAATACAAGCATTCAAGGCCGTGAGTCCCCTCCACTTGTTCTCTTACCATGGTGGCCACACGGTTTGCATTATGAGTTTTCGCTGACCAGTTACGAGACCTTCGCATAACAAATGCACCAAGGGTGAAGTCGAATCGCTGAAGTGTAGATTGGCCGCATGATGAAAAGTAAGGATCTCGTCAGCAGTACAAAGTGACGCATGTTCAACTTTTGCAGCGCAGCTCTTGGAAAAACCGAGACGTCAGCGAAAATAATCTGAAATTTAGCCGACTCGTACCCACTGGCATTCAATACGTGCAGGTATGTGTCGAGGGTTGAGACTCGATCAAGGGTGCTGTGTTGTGCGTGCGCACATGACAGTGTGAAATTTAGAAGAATGGATTGAGGTTAGCTTGATAACATCCAGCTTACACGGGAATTGAAAACAGAAACTGGCGAGATCAACGCACATCTACACAAACATGAATAGACATGTCCTTGAAATAGGAGCCAACTAAATCCAGTACCCGGGCGGCCATGAATTACCGTGAAACTGAAACGGGACTGCAAGAGGGAATTCTGAGAGGAATACCTTCGATCTAGATAGCAATTCAAGGAAGAAACGACTACAGAATATCGCCCGGTCATATTTCCAAAATCATTTTCATTCTTTGGCATATCCGAAGCTAACTTGTCCGGATCTTGAGATTCCTCAGCTTGGCGAGTGTAAGAGCTGAGACGAGCTTCTTGACCGCATGTGGGATTCCACTTCTACCTATCTAAAGATTGTATCTCTTTCAAGTATTGCTTCCCTAACGATACCTAAGCCATATGGACTCGCAGTTTTGGCTTATCTGCATTTGGTGACCCTCGCAGCGATATCGCATTCCTATGATTTCCTCATAATGATCTGGAACAAATCCGCCTTGTGAGATAAGTATTGCAATATTTACACGAATCTTGCACTATTCCAACAGCGCTGGAGTTTGCCTGTATAGTTGGTTTATAGCAACTGCACAACGGCTTGCTCCCTCCATGTGTCTTGCTAGTCCATTCCTCCCCTTCAGCTTCTGAAGTCAAGACACATCTACACATACGGGGTCTGTGAATCCTTACCAGGTGTATCTATACATACGAAAACAAAGTCGCAACTCCGCGTGCAACCTGGATATTCAGGAGCGTTTTGGTACTTTCGCAGATGAGTTTGAAAGCATGCTGGCTGTTCCTTTCTCATTCGTGCTCGCTGTGATAGGCCAATATAGTTCCTCACCCTGCTCCTCACTTACGCCTGCTCAGTTAGCATTAGTGCATTCTATTGCAAATAATAATCTTCTCTACTCAAGAACTCTTTCTTGTAGCACAGCTCAGTCGTGAAATAATGAAAACCAGGCAAACGACAGCAACGAGAGTGTTCTTTGCAAAAAGACATGTTTGCAGTCCGTAGTAACTAAAGGATTGATGAACAATATCCTAGGGCGCTGTTACCTCCACGCGTAATGGTAATGCGTTGCAAATGCAGAAATGCTGCGAAAATTATACTACAAATAAACGTTAAACTTACTATCCAGTTGTCTTTCCACCAAACATAACACTCTCTAGGCTTTTTGAATCTGAAACCAGAATTTGAATCAACGCTAATCTCTCTCTTTTCTCGTTCTCAATAGCTTCAGACAAGAGTTTCCGTCTAGCAAGCCAGAACTCTTGTTCCACTTACAATAACCGTATGAGCAAAGTGTGGTTTGGAAGGTTCGAGGGTGATGTCAAGTTAAAAACGTGGCATAGTGAAGGGATGTTTTCCAAGTATGATTCAAGGCTTTTGGCAACGATATGAGGTGAAAGCTCAGTTCCAAGGCAAGAGTCGCAAAGATCGCAAAATAGAAAAAGGTCCTGTCGAATGCTGAAAATATGCCGAGTCGAAAGGAAAATAGACTAGAAAGATACAAACGTGGAATCATCCTGTGGCGTTATTGCGTAATGTAATTGGCCATAATTCAACAAATTTTAATCATCAGATCAATAACGCTCAAACAATACATCCACTTTGATAAAATGGTTGGGTAAACCCGAGATGGGAACGACGAAGAATGCACACTTAAAAGCGTTATTTATCCTCTTGACTTATTTCGCACCTAGATTCCTGCCCTGCTGACCTCTTTCCATTTATCTTTCCTTTACTCTAGTACTACTAATCCTTGTTATCCTCCCTTAACCCAAGCCGCTGGATCCGCTTGTATGAAATACATTGATAGCCAAGCTGTAGAAAAAGAGGGCGCGGGGACAGGAAAATACACGCTATCGACCTTCTTCCAAGAAATAGTCGAGAGAATCTATATTCTACTGAGAGCCGAACCCGCGGAGATGATCCATTCTAAATGAAATGGAATCAAAAATACTGCCGTTCTATTACAGATATTACCCCTACCGGGCCTATAGGGGAGACGACTTAGTATCTATACGCGGTGCCTCCTACGAACCTATAGATTCTACAGATTGTTCTCAAATAACCCGCAAAGCCGAGATTGAGTTTTTCCGACTCTAAAATAGTTGAATCCCAAATCGAACCAAGCCAGCACGTTCAAAGCTTCGGGATAATTTTCTTACTACCTCCTTTGTATGTATCCTCTACTTTTGATCTCTACTTGCGTACTCTAGGATTATTTAAATCATATACTTATATTTGAATTGAAGGCTTAAAAGATGATGTAAAGGAAAAAGGCATGTGATAGCATATCAGGAGAAGGGATGAGGATACGTTTTAATCATATAAAAAGTTGATAAGGTTATATCAAGAGCTGCTGCTTCCTAGTAAGACGCTTGGTACAATTATGTGAATAGCCGCTAGTAGTAAGAAGGGCTTGTCTTAGAATAAAGACTTAAAGCGACTTTAGCTAAGCACCTTAAGAATATACTCGCCTAAGACCTGAGTGAAATAAGTATTAATTAAGGTATGGGTTACACACTTATCCAAGGTAACATAAACTATAATTATATTAGGCTAAATAGTTTAGATATAAGGAGATTAATACTAGTTTCTCCTATATATCAAAATATAGCATCGCGTTCCCCGCCTCTATTACATAATTTTGAACTAATATAGCATATTGAAAGGAACAAATATACCCCTAGCGCAAATAGTGATGCGGAAGAATAAGCCTTGAGAAAGTTTTCTTAAAAATGTATATAGAGTTAAAATTATCAAATATAGAGTATAAGCGCAAATTTCATAGCCGGCCCACTGGCCCGAGCTAAAGGCGTGGACCGGCTCCCAAGGACTCGGAGGAAATAAAGAAAAGGTCTTGCAACAGTAATGGAATAAAGTGATTTGACTTTGACAAGGCAGCGCCATGCGTAGAAATTGCGGAAGCACAGCACGGAAAAGAGTCCTTGTCCCTGTACGGAACGTACCGAATGGATTTACATATGAATGACCTATGTTGCCCAAATTTCTAGCAGACGCCGATTTTGAATGCAACCACCTTGTTCTTTACTTGGCCGGACCCGAATCGGCCATGTCACTGAATTTGAGAATCGTATGATTTGATCGCTCCTGTGACTTGGTTTAATTCAACAAGAGATGTGACGAGGTATCTTCTTTTGAAGGGATGGTTCGGAGATGTATGAAAAGTGGAATATACAAGAAATATTCTGTATTCTGATACGGTATCGTTATCCAAGAAATCTAGCCCATATATGGTTTCATTTAGGGGCGGGGGAGGGGGCATATTCACATTGAGCTCCAACTGAACTGACATCAGACCAGTCTCGTTGCGCTTGACCTATGATCACCGTCTTCCCGAGGGAGGCTTTTTATTAACGAAAGCCTGTACGGTTCTCTCGCACAAGCCGACCTGATTCTCGAAGGACTTGCTACATGAGGAGCGAGGAGAGGGTAGTAGGAGGGGATGGGTCGCTCACAAGCTATCCCCGTCGAGACCAAGCGGCCTGAGAAGAGAAGGGTGAGTTACACGCCGTGCAAACCCAAAGTTGGCTTGTGAGAAGGCCAGCTCAGAAAGTCAGCGAGCGAGCGGTTCGCTCTCGATCGGCTACTCATACCGTGTACTGTATCTCCAACGCCTTGCACGTGCTGGGAGCGCCGAGTTCCAGAGTCGCAGCAGTCTCTCACGTGCCCTCCTGTTTCATGACTGTAGCAGCGGATGCATGTCAGGGCGAGAGTGATAGAATCTCCGTTTCACCTGACCGACAGACGCGCGAAGGCGAGCGGGAAAATCGAGGCCCTCGGAGTTTTGGCTCACCTCAATGCTTATTCTGCGTGGTCCGTATATGTGCGACGGCGGATGTTTTGGTTTGTCGTTTTGCTGAGCGTCGCAGCGTTATTGACGCGGTAGGGATGGTAGAGACAGAATGTCAAGGTGTTGCAGATTCTGAGTTCTATGGAGCTGCAGGAGTAATATACAAGGTACGATTACATAAGCCCAATCCTTGTATATTCGAACTGATAGAGTGCGGCTCATTTATCCGAGGGCCGCTAGGGCTGGTATACTCACGGGATAGCTCGTCTTATACTTTGAGTCTGATTCTTGGATCTGGCTCCTGACTGTCGTGGGGAAATCAGCCAGCCCTATCGCCAGGTATCCGGTTTGTAGGCACGGCGCATCGAGTCACTCTTCAGCCGAGGATCGTTGGCTCATACGATGTGTATCTGTTGGATTCACAAGATATGCGCACAAGGGGAAAGAATCGATTCTTGGTTGTATTAGTTGTTGATGATTATTCCAAGAGGGAGAGGTCTAGAGGGACGCAATACTGCCTACGCCAAGGCTCTGCACATGACACTCACGTGACCGCTATTCATTATATTCCTACAAGAGCCGAGTCGAGAAGCCAGGCCGAAAGATACGGCTCGACGTGTTGAAAGAAGCGAATCTCGGCGGGTGACTTCAGCCATCGGTGTGACGGTTTTGATCTGCAAAGCTTCTTTATGGTTCACCGAGAGGAGTGTAGAAGACGTGTATCTGAATATAACTCTCTCTACCCTGATGAACCCCAACCGATAGGAAGAGCGTTGGAGGCACACTTGATCTCGTGTAAAAGCCTAGAAGGAGAGGATTTCGGCCCGAGCGGCGCGGGTCTTCCGAGGCGCGTAGCTCGGCGGAGAGGGATTCGGGCCGCTTCCTGCGTCGAGCACAAGCGGATGTGATGTGCAGCATGAATGGACATATATGTGTGTATGTGTATGTATGTATTTATATATGTAGGTATATATGTATGTATATATGTATGTATGTATGTATGTATGTATATATGTATGTATATATGTATGTATATATGTATGTATATATGTATATGTATATGTATGTATGTATGTATGTATATGTGTATGTATATATGTATGTATATATGTATGTATATATGTATGTATATATGTATGTATATATGTATGTATATGTGTATGTATATATGTATATATGTATATGTATATGTATATATGTATATACATACATACATACATACATACACATACATACATACATACACATACATATAATCTTCCAAACCGCCACACAACCACAACCACAACCACAACCTCAACCTCACCCACCCTCAACCTCACCCACCCTCAACCTCACCCTCCCCAACCTCCATCCAAGCCGACAAGCAGCGGCTCCCTTCCGCCGAGGGCCTGACGCGGCGCGCCCGTGAGATCCTCCCGAGAGCCTGTGCCCTCCTCGCTCCTCTCTCTCCGGCCCTGTTCTCGGACGCCCCCCCCCCCCTCCGTGCCTGACCTAGGATAGAGCAGGCCGCGAGTCGGGGCTGGAGGTAGAGAGCCTAGCGTCGATGGATAGGAATAGCTGCCCCTCGACCCGGTCGCTCATCCGCCAATCCAACAATCCACCCATCTATTTAGGAGGATGTACAGATACACACCTGGGAGGAGACCTGCTCCTGCACCCATCCACGGAGCTAGCTATAAATATCCATCGACACATCTACCCACCGACCAGCCACCTAGTTTTGTGTGTATATAAATATATAAATATATATATACACACATGTATATATATACACACCCTACCTATATTATCCTCCTTCTATCAAGACACGCCCCGCCCTCGAGGATCGTAGGACGTACGTCGTGCATCGGACCGCATCTGTAGACCGGGCCGGGCCTGGCCCGGGATGAGGATGGGTATGAGGGCGTGGGGTATGACCTGATTCCCATATGACATGGGATGGATGTGATGGATGTAATGGATGAGTAGACCTTCCATCCCTTCCATCTCCACCACCAGGTCCAGATGCCAGGCCTCTCCCAGAGAGTTCAGGTCAGGATCCACGCCCTGTGCCTGGTGGTGTGTGGTCGCCGTCGGGTGCGGGGGCTGGAGATGGATGCGTTCTCTGCTCCGGACTCTGCATCAGGAAGGAGGAGAGGGGAGTGGATAAGGGGAGGGGAGCGAGGAGGAGAGGGGAGCGAGGAGGAGAGGGGAGCGAGGAGGAGAGGGGAGCGAGGAGGAGAGGGGAGCGAGGAGGAGAGGGGAGCAGGCGAGTAGCAATCGTAAGCGATGGCGTACCAATGCCACGGATACCATGAGGCATGACATGAAATGACTCCGCGCCCGTTAATAGGATGAGACATGGCCGGACAAGACAAGATAGCACAAAGTATCAGAGAGCGAAACATAGAAGAGCACATG